>QLSR01001476.1:1066113-1137644 GCA_031780015.1 Citrullus colocynthis
AAAAAAAAAAAAAAAAAAGCAACAACAAAACAAAACAAAAACAAAAAGGAACGTGCCAAGGATATCAAAATTACACTTTCTTTGCTAATCCAGTTCTAAGATGATATTCAAGCACTAAATTTGTATTAAAACTACCTCCGTGAACTCTTGATTTGAGATAATGTCAATTGAAATCACTTCTGTCTTGTTCAAATTCAAGATCTCTAGCAAGATATCGGTCATCTTTTTACCAATTTTATAAGGCTCGGATGCTTTGCTAGTACCTGATAACATGTCAACAACTTAAACGTTAGTTCTATAGTTCTACTACATTCTTATACAAAGAAACTGGTTAAAGATTAACATTTCTTCCAATGGTAAAGACATGACTCTTACCAACAACTTGAACCAGCCGATATAAATCTTGTTTCTGTGCACTGCCTGATATTCTTATCCTCACAAAAGAACCAACAACCTTGTCATGAAAACTCTCCTCATCCTCGATCAGATATTCCACCAAATTACGCTTTAAGTAAATTAAATTAATGTTGTGAATATCAATGGCTGCATAGTCATCAAGGTTAGACTGCAATCCTCTCTCATCACCTTTTTTCCGTGCCCTGCGTTTTTTCTCTTTCTTATTCTTTCCCAATCCATCAGTGCCATCAGCCTCCAACTGACTTGATTCGGTATCAGCAACACTCCCTTGGAGATTATTTGTCTGGGCATCCTCTTTGATGAGGAAGTGTGACTCTAGGAGCTTCAACATTTCAAAATGTCCCACACGTGGCTTTCCAAACAAATTTTCAAGTCTTGAATCACATATGATCTGACTTTTCCGTCGAGGATCACGAAGCTTATTCCTTTTAATATATTCTAATAAGAGAGCCTGCACATCAAACTGAGATAAAACAGTTCCATCACCATTCTTCATGTGCATTACAAACTCCAAGAGCTCTTTAGATGCCCACTCAACATTGTTATCCGTGGATAGCCCTTGAGAATCAGGTATAGCTGGCATACTAGGTGAACTCATTTCCTTTGCTTGAGCTTTTGACCTTTTCTTAGCTTTTTTTTTCTTAGAACTACCAGATTCTTCATTTTCAGAAACATCCAAATCTGATCCTCCATCAACATTACCATCACATAGCTCACCAGGTGAATCAGGTCTGCTAGTTAGTGTCTCAGATCCTTTCCATGGGTTTTTTGCGTGAACAAGTTCGTCAAAAGTTAGAGAAAGGCTTCCCTTCAGATCTGTCCAGTACTCCTTGAAAAGAAATTCCCAGCTATTTTTGTCATTAAAATCGATTTGGCCCTGCACAAGCACAGCAATGACAGAATAAACAAAATGGCCTGCTGCAGTAAGACACATTGAAAACACTGCAATTGAAAGTCTGCTTTATAAAAACGTAGCTCACTGCTTATATGCATGAGTAAGAAGTAATACAAATGGAGAAAATACATATTGAATAATCAGCAATAGTACAGCCAAGACAATGATGGTCGTCTGCCCTGGTAGGGGTGGAGTGCATGCAATCTGATTTTCACACCACAGAAAAATTAATGTTGCCTATGCCTAAAGGATAAAAGGAATCTCCAATGATAAAATTAATATCTTTATTATGAGTCAAAAGTTGTCAATACAAGAAGACAATATCTCTATTTATAGAAAATTGAGAAGCAAATTAATCTTAATCCAATTAATCAAAGAAACTAATCCTAATCCTAATCAATTAAGGATTTGACTAAGATACCCTACTTTACCCTAATCCTACATCAAAAATTCTATCACGTACAAAGATATAATAGTTTCTCCTAGGAACTAAACATAAAGAAGGAAAACAAAAGATTAATTTGATAGTTTAAATCATTTTGCTCTCAAAAAGAAACCCTTAGCCTTGTAGTCAATCTGTTGCTAATATGACTATCAACTTTGGCATCTAGCACCTAGTTATGACTATATTAATTATTAACCAGAAATGCACATGAGATGAAAAAGTAGCATCATATAGTGCAAATGTTTCAAACAATAATCTATTACTTTTGATTGATTAACCAACAAAAATCGAGGTTTGGTAATAAATTGATAATTTCTGCTTCAACAAGATAAGCATAATGCTCATGGCAGTTGGTTCCTTATTTATGAGTAGGTATTGACCGTACACCCTTTTGAGTGGACTCTTAATGGTCGATTGAAAGGCTCTAGTAAAAACCTATGCACTGTCATTACTTTAGGCTTTCCTTTTTTTACCAGTTTGTACAATGCCAAGTCAAAGATGGGGATAATACTTATTTTTTGGACGATTGGTGGGTGGGGTCTATGACTCTTAGTGAGCTATTCTCACAACTTTATCATTTGTCTCAAAAGAGGTTATGCTCAGTTGTCTCGGTGTTGATTTCTACCGAGCATTCCTCCTCACTTTCTTTGGATATTCAGCAATTGCTTACCAATTGTGAGTCTTTGGAGGTGGTGGACCTTATTCTACTTTTCTCTCTCTTTTTTTTTTTTAATGATAAACAAGGAAAAATGATAGAATATACCTGCATGCCAAAAAAAAAACCCAAAATAAGGGAAGCCAAACCCCATACTACCACCCAAAAACAACAACAACAATAATTCAAAAAAAAAAAAGCAGCTCCAATCCAGTAAAATAAGACCAAACAAATAATTACCCCCCAAAAAAAAACCTAATCATGGCTAAAAGACCTTCTTGAATCACCATAGACTTAAAAGCTTAAACTGATAGGAAAAGGAAAATTTAGTATCATATCACCCAACACTCACCCCCTCCCCTCACTTGTGGGCTTGAAATACGAAGAAGACCCTACAAGTGGAAATCAAAATTAAGTAGGGAGAAAATAACACTGCAAGGGTTTGAACACAAGACCTCTTGGACCACCTGTTTTGATACCATCTTAAATTACTGATTAACCCAAAAGCTTAAGCTGATGGGTGGAGACAAATTTAATATTATAACACATAATGAATCTCTATTGCCCCATAAAGATTCTATTGTTCCTATCATAACACCAAAGACCCCGCACAACATAATAAACACCCCAACCTACCACAAAAATGACCCTAAAATGACCCTCTCTCTCAACAAGGTGGGAAAAGAAGAAACTTTGTCGTCTCCCCACAATTCAACAAAACTAAATTAGGCCTTATTTCTACTATTGTTGATCAGAAAATTGGTTTAGGGAGGACGGATCTTTGAGTTTGAGAGCTTAATCCTTTGGAGGGTTTCTCCCATCGCTCATTCTTTCTCATTCTTTGTCCCCCTTCTCCTATTAAGGAGGCCTCGATTTTTTCCTCTCTTTGGAAGGTTAAAATCCTTAAGAAAGTAAAATTATTTGCTTGTCAAAGCTTATATGGTAGGGTGAATACCCAGAACGTATCCAGTGGCATTCTACCTTGGTGTTGCGTTCGCAATGATGTGTCCTATGCAAACAATAAGTGGAGGATCTACATCATTTGGAGAGCTGCCAGTTTGCTTACTCCATTGGGAGTTAGTACTTCGGTTTGTTTGGGATTGTCATGGTGCGCAATAGGGAGAGTTGCTCTTGATTGAGGAGATCCCACTAGATTCTCCTTTTCAAGATAAGGGGAGAGTCTGTCTATGTGGCAGACTTGTTTTGTTATTTTATGAATGTGGCTTAAAAGGAATAATGGTAGGATTGTTAGAGTGGTGAAGAGGTCTTTGGAGGAGGTGTGGGAGGTGGTAAGACTCAAAATTTTCATAATTATCGGCTTGGTTGTATTCTTTTGCAATTGAATCCTTTTCTATAGCTGATGACTCCTTTCTTGAGCTTGTTTTTATGCCCTTGTACATTATTTCTTTTCTCTCAATGAAGCTCAATTTTTTTTTTTATATATACATATATATTATAACAAGACATTTTTCTCCTCAACGCTACCTAATTGTTCATTTGACCTCCTATGCCCAGTTCTTTAGTTCCTAACCAGCAAAGTATCAACTGGCCACGTCATCTCCTTGCTATCCTTCGGTGGTTCCCCACCAAGCTAAGTTACATATCCATGAAGGTTGCAAATGCCCTACGCAACTACGGTGCAATTCAATCAAGTCGGCACTTGATGGGAGATAAAACAAAAAGAGTTTTGAAGACTGTTTAGTTTGTTCAAAATGAATGTAGTGGTGTTGGCCCAAGAAAGCTTCAGATGACCATCTCTAGTTAGTTGACGACCTCAGTTTTATGCTCTAGCGAAAATCCTTTGGTCCAATGGGATATTCACCCTAGAATCTTTCATGATCAAGAAACTAACCAAGATTTGTTTTGGAATTTGATTACCCTTTTGCTTCTACTTGGTCATCTACTTCCTTTTTTCTTTTCCCGGCAATTATAGCCTAACCTGAATTTATACTAGTTGGGCTCCTTGTCTGTTGTTGTCCTGACGGGATACCTCATCTCTCCCTCTTTTTGTATTTTTCTCTTTGATAATGAAAGTTTTGTTTCTGTTATTAAAATAATTTTTTCTAAAAAAATTGAGGAAATTTGAACTCAACAACTGGTAGGGTGCAGATTTAGTTCTGAGTAGGGGTGATAGTCGATTTTGGGGCCAACCAAAATCCAAACCAATCAATTTTATAAAGAAGAGATCCAAACAGATTTCTAGAACTTCTGAGGAAATTTCGATGCACTGAATTAATGACTATGAGAAGCAAAAGCCAGCATCCAAAGTTATTCCATGAATCCATAACCATATACCTTTGCCATACTTCATCCAGTCCATGACTTTCTAAGACTTCGATTTCACCCTCCCTTCCCCAACACTTTTGCAAAATACAAGTCCTTATAATTTCCTCCAGCCATGTTTCATGGAACCTTGAGAGGGCTCTGGATTTCATGACTTGCTGATCTAGATGTGGGTTTACCATTCTTAACGTAATAAGATATAAGGAAATGCAAGGCAAGGGAAGACACTAGAATTGAAAAGAAAAAAGAAAGACTCCTAATGAATAATCAAAAAAGTGGAAACTCTGGACCAATTTATGGTGAACTTCAGATTATTAAATGCATAATTTAACATTGACAACATAGTCCAGTGATTTTGTCTCCCATCATTATATTGTGATCAACTAACTAGTTACCTACGTAAAGTAGTTATGTTCTTCTTTTCTTTTCTTTTCTTTTTTTTTTTTTTTTTTTCTTTTTTTTTTTTTTCTTTTTTTTTTTTTTCTTTTTTTTTTTTTTCTTTTTTTTTTTTTTCTTTTTTTTTTTTTTCTTTTTTTTTTTTTTCTTTTTTAGAAACCAAACTTCCATTGAGAAAAAAGTAAAATAGTACAAGAGTATCCAAAAAAACTAAACCCACAAAAGCTACATTATCCCTACTGTTGTTGTGAACTTGAGCTAACAAGAGTTTGTATCTTTTAAGTATTAGTCTCCTTTCATTATATCAGTGAAAAGTTTGTTTCTTGTCAGAACAACAAAAAAGGCTTCTCAAACTCTATATGTCCAAAATGATAATGAGACAATCGTAATGCACAAAAATGGAGACAACAAGTAATATTAAGAATTTATTTGCAATTATGTACACCCGAACAGCATTCATGCATGTTTGGCACTAATGAAGTGCAACACGTACCTTTTCTGTATTCCCCTGCTCATTCTTTTCAATCAACATAACAAATCTCATGCATGTCTCGCAGAAGCCTTTGTTCCCTCTAACACACAAAATAACAGCATTTTTGATGCAGCCCTTGCACAAGGAAAAAGTACATGTGTAACACATGTAGTGGGCAGTCTTCTCACAGTTACTACAGAGATGCCAACCTAAAATTCATTATAAAAGAAAACCTTGAATGAGAACATAAATCAGCACAAGTTGACAAAGTAGGCAAAGAGGAGGAGAAAAAGGTAAGGAAATCATTGGCTGGATTAGAAGATAGTTTCAAGTCTCAATGAGCAGAGGAATGATGGTAGAATCACATGAAGTGAAGCCTTGCAAGAAACAGCTAGGCTTCATATATATTACATGCATGCCATTGTTCGGTCGATTTTTATTTCTCTTCCAGATAAGAAAAAAGGTTAAGCATTAATTTGTAGACAATTAAGAAAATTTTACTCTTGAAGCGCACTTCATATATAGTTAAGAAACCAGGTTGAATCGACAGTCTTTTTCCTTTAGTAAAGTGGACACTTTTTCATTCATTTAGAGAAAAGTACAACCCAGATCTATACCATCCCAAAAGGGGTTAACAAAAAACCACAACAATTTGTGCCAATTACATTGGAATTGATTGCAGAAGAGAGAGAGGAGCCACTTATAATCTTAAAACAAGTCATCATAGCAAACAATACGATTCACTGCACACAAGGGTCATTGCCTTAAACATCAACGTCTTGTTTGGAAGAAAATTTGCAGAACCTTCTTCTCCATAGGCTACAGCCTTCTTGATTTGCAACGTAAATGCTAACTTTACCAAGTAAATCTCTATTTTAATTCTTAAAAAAAAAAAAAAAAAAAGTCAATAGCTCAAGCTTCTACTGTCTCTGAACAAAAAGAAACTACCTCAAGTTTCCACTGTAATTTTAGCGTAGAACTTGAAAAGAGTTTATCGATGAAAACTTACGCACAAACCAACAGATACCTCCCCCCTTCCCCCACCCTAGGCCTTGAAAAGGCCCGCCAGTTATATTGAGGATAAGGAGAATTGTTATCAGTGAAGATAAGACAAAAAAGTCCTAACATCCGTTGCTACCATTTTCAGTGAAGTAGAATGCATTCCAATTCTGTGGCACTGTTTTCAGCGATGAAGTGTTATATTGAAAACAGATTTTAAGATAAATGGAGGATACTTTTGGCAGGCTGACTAGTTTGATACTCATTGAAATTTTTGTCTTTAGAGGCACAAACGAGTCATATTTTGAGTGGGTTTTGTTTTGCACATTTTAACCCTCTAGATATTTTCAATCAATTTTTTTGCAATCTCCTTTGTTTTTTGTTCTTAACAACTGAATTCTGTGGAGTCTCTTCTTGTACTTTCTTCTTTTGAGACTCCTTGTGTTTGTTTCATGCCCTGAGTTTTCATATTGCCTTGGTTTTTAGTCTCATTCTTCTTAATGAAACATGGTTTCTTGTGTCCTATGAACCTATCATTAAAATATTTGACAACTATTTCCACTTCCATAGTACAAACTTAGAACAACTGAGCCACCAACGTTTTTACATAGGCAATATAGTACAATGAATGAGCATGGTTATTCCAAGTTTAGCAACCAAGATTTCTCTTCTTTTTTATATACAGAGGGACAATGCTGCAGCTGAAACTCCAAACCAACCCCTACGAATGAGGAAAACTGAGTCGCTATAATTCCTGATTCCAGAAGATCATAGTGCACGTCATTTGGATGTCTTAAAATCTACATGACAATACTCTGCAGCCATCTGCACATAGATTTTTTTAAAAGCAAGGGACAATAAATCTGGGTGCAGAGACTTCCTTCTCATAAACATTAAAGAAAACAATTATTAGTTTTTTGGGTAGAAAAACAAGAAGTCCATTAAATACCAAAAGAAGTAGAAGAGGGCAAAGAGGGCATCCACGCAAACTAGCCAAGATGACTAAAAAAAACTCTACAAGTTATTCAATTGATGAAAAGGAATAATTACAAAAGAAAATCCCCACAGAACACCATGATGAAGGTATAGAAACAAAAACCTCCTACAAATAAGATAATTGTTGATGATCCTTACAAAACAAACAAAAAAAAAAACCCTCAATTCCTTTCTACCCACAACAACCAAATATTGGCTTTCACTTTCACCAAGTACTACCAGGGAATTGAATGAGATCACTAAAGATGCTGGTGTAGGAGAAATGAGTAACTCTAAGAAACTGAGTACTTTATACGAAGAATATGTAATATAAGACAGCACATTACCACAATTCCATCGACCCTTGGCTCGGAAGAATGCCTCATCACGATTAATACAGGCCGGGTGGTACGCCTTGGGACAACCTCTGGAACCAAGAAAAAGAAAAGATCAACATACAATCACAACAAAATAATAATCTTTGGATGTCCCAGAAAAAACTAACCTGCGATCACAGAGTACAAGATCACCCCCATCAAAACAAATAAAGCAAACGTCCTCTTCCACCTTCTTCCTGGAAGGCACTCTAGCTGGAGCTTTAGAATTCTTTCCACGCTTCCTTTTAGACCCACTGCTACCTTTATTTGGCTCATCCACCTCTTCTGTAACATCCATCTCCTCAATCTCCTCTGCTGCTTCCGCTTCCTCCACCAAGTATGCCATGTTTGCATCCGTCTCCTCTGATCCAATCCCTTCATCCACCAAATAAACCACGTCATCTGCCTCCGCACTCTCTTCTGCCATAGCTATGTCCTCCCCTTGAACAGTCTTGTCTTCTTCTACATTCTCCAATTGTACGTCTTCTGCAGTGTAGTCAGTCACTTGCACTTCCTCAGCCTCTGCAGTCTCATCTGCCATATTCTCAAGCTTCCCAACCACGGGACTCTCATCAGCCACACCCAATCCTTGCACTCCCGCTTCCCTATCTTCCACGTTCTCAATCTTCAACTCTTCAATAGTGTAGTCTGTTAACTCCACTCCCTTGATCCCTGGGGTCTCATCTGCCAAATTCTCCATCATCGCAACATCAGTAGCCTTGTCATACGCACACATTCCGCCCATCTCAATAGTCTTGTCTTCAGCGTTTCCTATATTTACCGCCTCACTAATCTCCCCAGCAAAATGTGTCACCCCCACCTCATCAATGGTGCTTGAGACATTCGTCTTCAACGTTTCACCAGTTCTGTCTGCTAAATTTGTCGACTGTCCCTCCACCACAGCCCCATCTACCGAACTAACTTTCAACTCAGAGTTCTCTGCCAACTGCACCGGGACACCTAATTGCCTTTCCTCCACACCAAAATTTTCTTGCTTTGGCACCTCTGTATCCTTCGAATCATTGGGGTCATCGGCATTCTCTTCCACCTCCGTCTTCTTCACCAAATTGGTTGCATCAGTAACATCTACATCCTGCACAAAAAGAGTCGTTTCTGCAAGCGTTTCCTCAGCCAAAACATCAATCAGGCACGTCTTCTCGTTTGTCTCTGCACAGCCAACTGTAGCTGAACCTTCAACGACCGTATCCTCTGAAAAATTCGCCAGTAAAACGTTGCCCTCAACCTGATTTTCAGCGACACCAACCAAAACCACTTCAGGTAACAACTCACCTTCTGCAAATTCACTCAAAGCCCTCTCCTCCTCCGACACCCCTGTATTCTTTTTCACATCAGCGAAAACCCTTTGCCCCAATAACCCCGTCTCCGCAATATCAGGTTCAATCTCCAACTTCACTGAATCTTCCGCCATATCCTCAATAATGTTGCGAAAATCCTTCTCCCCTGCTATCTCTGTCTCCTCCACCAAATCCTTTTTCTCCATCTCCGAATAAGTATCCACAGCAAGAATTTCATCCCTAAGAATTGCATCTCCGGGTGGTAAAGATTCCACGCCGGTATTAGGTGAAAACTTCGTTTCCATAATTGAGGACTTGGACACACAATGCTGTTCTTCATTGCTCTGAAGCTCCCGATTGGTGTCACACTTAACATCTAAGTTTCCATCATCAACATACAACGAAGATTTTGGGTCATGATACGAAGAATCATCTTCTTCGGCTTCCATTTAGAAACAGAATTGAATTAAAAATTAGGAATAGCCCGGAATTGAAACCCTAGGGTTTTAAGATCCACTTCCCTCTCTCACAATTTCTTTTTTACGGTCCAAGAAATAAGAGCGTTTGCAGAAAAAATTGAGTTTTCGCTCCGCTTCGTGGATTTGCTTTGTTTTTCCAATTTGATTTTCTTTTTTCTTTTGTCAACAAAGATATGAATACATTTATATCGCCCCTTAATTCAGCATAATTACATGTGATACCCTCCATATAAGTGTTTCTTTTCTTCTTTCTTTTTAATCGCAATGGTTAGCAATTAATCTTTAAGTAAGGATTTTATGGATAACAATTGAAATTTTAGTATAATAACAATTTAATCTTTATTATAAATAACTCCATCAAAATTAATTGTTAATTTTAATAACATAACAACTCAGGCTTTAGAATTAATAAACAAACGTGATCTTTAATATTTTTTAAATATGAGAATATCTTTGTTTTTTATTTTTTTTAATATTCATACCATCTCAACTATTATGAGTTCGAGTTTATTATATTCAAAAGCTTATTCGTATGATTAACACATTTTTTTATCGATAAAGAGTTAAGTGCACATTTAACTTCTTTCAAGTATACGACAATCATTTGTTTTAAGCTAATTTATTAATTCATTGTATTTGCAACCAAGGACTCATGATGGAACCATTTAATGTTTTATCAGGAGGGACAAATCTAATTTGACTTGTTGCCTCTACCTTTGACTTAGTTTTGGGATTCATTGTTGTTGCATCTTTTGTTTCTCTCTTATCATATACCATATGGATTTATGTTATTTCATAAGTCAAATATGTTTAATGAGATCTGATCATTTATTTCTGTGTAGTAATCATTTGATTTTTTATATTTAGTTTTTGAAAATTAAGTCTATAACACTTCTTCTACTTCTAAATTTCTTATTTTGATATCTACTTTTCATCCAGATTTTCAAAAATCAAGTCAATTTTTTAAAATTAAGAGAAGCAGTTTTTAAAAATTTGTTTTTGTTTTTGGAATTTTGACTAAGAATTTAACTCTTTTACTTAAGATTGATATAATTTATACGAAAATGAGAGAAAATAGACTTGATTTTAAAAAACCAAAAACTAAAAACAAAATGATCATCAAACGGGATCTTAGATACTTGAGATTCATTCCTTGTTTGTGTGCGCATGTCACTCATTTCTTTTGTGATAAAGCGTGTTGGAAATCAAAAGCTAGAATGTCAACGACATTGATCTATTTTGGTAGACTTGAGTTCCTTTGTTAATGATGAGAATCTCTTTCAAACAATTGATGGCATTAATTTACTTTGGTAGACTTAAGCTATTTTAGATAGTAGAATGAGTAAGTGTTTAACATTTGTTCTAGGAATATCATAGGAAATGAATGTTTGAGCTTAAATGAATGTTGTGGTCATTGTCGACATTGATGCATTGTCAAACTTTAAGATGAATATTGTGGTTGTACTAAGTTTTGCACGAACCCACTGAGTTGGTGAAACTACAAAAGAAGTGATTGATTGAGTTAGCGGCTAAATTTGTTGTGATGTACTTACTTGTGGTAGCACTTGATTGATATATGAACTTCTCATGTTTTTATTATACATATTTCTTCAAATTTTGAGTAAATAAAGTTGGACATTTTTTATTTTCATTTGTCGTGTGAATTTGACCTTTACACTATAGACACACTATAGACACGAATATATACTATACCACATAGAAACATTTATTGGTTGTAGCTAATCATCATGTCTCACATATTTTTATCAATCGTGCAATCGACAACTTTAACGTATTGTCTTATATTTTCATTTCATAGTCACATTGAATTACACTATCATTACCCCTGTATATACTAGTATACCCAATATTTTTCTCAGGTATTTTTTAAATTTATTGGCCACTATTAATTATATCTCATGTTTTTCTTCGATTTTGTAATCATAGACTTTATCAAATTTGCTTAGATTTCGATCTTATGGTCACTTGTTGCCTATTTAGATATTAATATATACTGCACAATATTAATGAAGAATTTGTCTTCATTGCTATGTTGGATGGCAGTGACTACTACTTCATCAAACTGGGCGAATGATTATTTATTAAATAAAATACAAAATCTAATCTTTTCTACTTTTGTTTAATAGTTGTTTAAATCACACTCTATTTGGTTGTTAAAATTTTTTGTCCAAATCATCATGGGTATTATAAATATTCAAAAACACGTGTAATTTAGATGTTTATATTAATTATCAAAAAACTATGTGTCTCATAATCACACATCCATCAGTTACTTCCCAAATTGCTTATGGGCATTTGGTAGATGTTGGAATGACATGCATGAGCGAGAAAATCAATTTCTAAATTTCCATATAATTTTTATTTAATTCCTATTTTCATTATTTTCTTATTTATTTATTTATTATATTTGTTTTATTATTATATTATATTTTTTCTCTTCTCCACATCCGTATTTCCCTTGTCTTCCTCAATTTTACAACACAAGATAAGTTTTATTATTTTTCTTCCACCTTTTTAGCCACTTTCATAGTTAGCTATGAAATCTCATTCGGGGTACATTTATCTGAATACTGCTAATTTATTTGTTTACTACAAATTTCTAGTTACATTACGATTTCATAGTTAACCATTTTTACAAATTTCATTACTTCTAGCCATTTTTTCAACTATCCTATTTAATAATAGCCAATTTCCTTGTCGACCCATCCGACAAAAATCAAATCTTGAAGTTTATAGGGAAATTGTATGGACGCCCTAAAAAATCATGCGAAAATGAAATGTAACCTAATTTATCAAATTTAAGTTTTCTAGCATTTTTGTTGACGATATATTTTTCTAATATTTTATTTTCTAGATCGCACTCCTTACTCTTACTCTTGTTCTAACTCCTTGCTTGCTCATGATTTTATTTCTCTAAATCAAATTCCTTATTCTCATTCTAACTCCGTTTTGTCGCTTATTGTTCTCTAATTTGGCTAAGATTTTCTCCTTCCTCTCTACCACTTCTTCCAATATTCTCATGACCACCACAACTGCCAAGTGTCCCACCACCAACAAAAGAGCCTTCCAAATATATATATATATATATATATTTTTTTTTTTTCCAAATTCGGAAGTTATTTTAACATAAAAGTTTTTAACCCTGGAAAAAGTAAATGGTTGAGAAAGAAGGAAAACGACAAACCAGAGAAGAAACAAATCTAAAATTCCTGCAATGAATCTCTTTTTCTGGAAGTAAATGTGAAAGAGATGGAAGCCAATGAGAGAAGTAGAAGAGATAATAGAGAAAATCAAATATTATATATATATATATATATATTTGCCGCAAGCAAAAAGTTATACAAATTAACAAATTACATTCGAATCATTAATCAAATTAAAAAAGCCCCAGCACCACTGAGAAGAAGCCGGCATAAGGATTCATTTGATAATGTTTTTTATTTTTATTTTCTGTTTTTTTTTATATGTTTCTCGTTTCTAAAAAATTGACTTGTCTTGATAATTGTTCTCGTTCATTGTTTCTAATTTTTAAGAAATATTTTTAAAAAATAAAAAAAAAATTGAGAAATAACAAAAAATATTTCTATTTCTATTTTTCTATTCCCACAAATAATTATTGTCAACTTTTGGTGTATTAATATAAGTTACCTATGGTGACTAATTTGTAAGGTAAAAATCTATTTTTTCCCTTACATCTTTATTTTTATTACTATTTTTTATTATTAATTTTGTTATTTATGAAAACAAATACTCCCATATTTATATTTTTTTTATTTTAAAATCTTAATTTTTATTATGTATATTAATTTTTTTTATATTAAGATGGTCACTTTTATTTTTTATTTTTTGTTTTTTATTTTATATTTATTTCCATCTTTTATATTTTCTTTATTAATTCTGTTATTTACAAAAATAATTATGTTACATGGATATTTTATTTTAATTTTTAATTTTTAAATTCTTCAATGTTTAGCTTTATATATTATTTTAAATTTCAACATGCATATTAATTTTTTTATATTTCAAATTTCAACTCTCAAGATGGTCACTAGGGTTAGCAGTGGGGAGGGGAAACCGGTTCTCCGTCCCCGCCCCCATGGGGGAATTTACCCTCATCTTCGTCTCGACCTCCGCCATTTGTAGGTGGGGACGGGGACCGCGATTCTCCGTCAGGGAAACAGGTCCTTGCGGGTACTCATTCCTCGAGATAGAGCGAGAGCGAGACGGTGAGAGCGAGTGAGATCGTGAGAGAGAGCCAGACTGAAAGAGAGCGAGAGCGAAAGCGAGACAATGTGTGTGTATGTGTGTGTGTGTGTGTGTGTGTGTGTGTGTGTGTGTGTGTGTGTACATATATATGTAAACAGGTGGTCAGAGATAAACTGGGGCGAGGTCGGGGTCGGGGTGGGGATACCCTCCTCAACCCCACCCCATCCCCAAATGGGTACCCGGAGAATGTCTCCAGTTTGACCCTCAGCCCCGATCAAACTGAGGATCCCTCAACCCGATCGGGGCGATGCCCCGCGAGTTTTTTTGCCAACCCTAATGGTCCTTTTATTTTTTTACTTTTTTTTATATTTGTTTCCATCTTTTATATTCTCTTTATTTTCTTTGTTAATTTTGCTATATAAAAAAGAATTCTGTTATATTTATATTTTAGTTTTGAATTTTAAAATTACCTCTAATATTTAGATTAATATATTATTTTGATTTTCAATATGTATATTAATTCTTTTATATTTCAACTTTTGAGTATTAAATTTTACAATATGCGTGTTATATTATTTTAATTATAATATTTTTAGTATATCTAAAATCATGTAAAATTTTACAATATATAAATTTTGCTGACTAAAACATTCACTTAACTTTTATATTTACATAATTATATAATTAAGTTAGATCTACATAATTATATAATTAAGTTAGATTTACATAATTATATAATTAAGTTGGATTTCGCTCTACATCATTTAAGACAAATGACGAATTAGAGATGACAGTGTCGATCAAATTTGGACAACACATGAAAGATACAATACAACTTTGTTATTATATTTAGTTGTCATCAAGATTACTTTTATTAAAAAAACATAAACTTTTAATAATATCTTTCTCGATGTTTAAATGTATGACATATCTTATTTTTTATATTATATTGTTAAAAATACAACAAAACATAATTAACAAACAAATTTTTTAAATATTAACTTATCAAACATAGTCCTATTTCTTGTTTTCAAAATAGAAAAAATAAGAAACAAAAAACAAAACCCAGAGAACGAAAATAAAAAGTAAGTAGACCTAACCCATTGAATCATGACTATATCCACTATTCTGATATTCAAATTTAATAAAGATTAAATTAGAATCGTGGATCTTTTTTATTTTCATATTTATTTAGACTCCACACAAGAATTTGTCGATATTTCCGATTAAGTCCTCTTGTCTGTAGACGTTCTATAGGAAAAAACTGATATTTCCCCTTCTCCACAGAGAAACATTTATTCCAAGTCACAACATATGAGCCTTGAAAGTATCTTTTTTTGATTCCAAAACAGAACGTTATCAAAGAAGCCTTAAAAGTATACCACTAGCATCTCAAAATGAATCCTAATTCATAGTTTAGGATTAACACGAGGAACATCAACAACTACCGAATCACTGATAGAAAGTCTTATTAGGTAGAATCAAAATCAACAATACTGAAAATTCATCGTCTAAAGCGTAAGACAACGTTTCATACACAGCACAAGCAAATACTACAATGTAAGCAAGTAGAGCAATCTATAGAGTTTAGTTCCCGAATTGTCTAAACTCGAAGCAAAATCCCAAGGTGTAACCATGTTTGGCTCTTTTGATCATCAGTACCTCCTAGGATAACGGTCCATAAACCGACCAGAAGGACATTCGTATGCCAGGTGACCACGTCCCCCGCAGTTATGGCAGATCATCAAAGGGCCCATGCAATCCCTACTCATATGGCCAAGCTGCTGGCAGTTCCTGCACACAACGTCCCGGTAACCACTACCACCACCACGTACACTACCACCACCACTGCCGATGCCTCGGTCTCCTCGGTCTCCAAGGACGTTGGACTTTGGACACTGTCTGGCCACATGCCCTGATACATTACACAGGTTGCAAATAGGGTCATTTGGACAATCGCGAGCAAGATGGCCCGTCTTCCTGCAATTGTTGCATGCCTTCTCGTTAGTACAATCAGCTGCTATATGACCTTGCTTGTAGCAATTATTGCAAAGCCTCAAGTCCCCAGGTGGCAGCGGAGGCGCCGTGCAATCCCTGGCCCGATGTCCCGCCTTGCCACAGGTGTGGCAAATGCCTTCATTGGGACAGCTACTTGCCATGTGACCAGGTTCTCGACAGTTCCAACATAGTGACTTTGTTGTGCACTCTGAAGCAATATGCCTAGTAGATGCAGTATCATGAATTTATCCATTGAAAACTAAGCCATAAGAGTAAAAAGGGATCATTGTTCAAACAAGTGCATGCCAAATATGCAATTATGATCAAATTCCCTAGCATCTTACAAATTTACAATATACCTTTAACTCCAGATCTCAAATTCTAAATGTTTGGCAAATAGTATGCTTCTAAGTCAACTACAAACACTGAATACTCCTAGCTAATGACATGATAGTATAGAACCAAATCCGTAATTTTCATGTCAAGTAGAATGGAAAATAACAAGCATCTTCTTGAAATGCCAGAAATAAGTAGAAAGGTGAATATTTAGGTAAATAAAAAACGAGCATTTCTCCCAATAAACTTCTGTGACCAAATAGGCGACAAAGGCAACAAGCACAAGATCAAGTGTCCTTACCCAGGGAGACCACAATTGTGACAAATTGCCACATTGGGGCATTCTCTTGCAAAATGGCCAGGCCGCTTACAGTTCTTGCAAAGATTGTCTCGACTGGCAATAAAATCAGATTAAGATTAGCAGCTCAATGCTATGCAAGGAAAAAAAACGGAAGATATACATAGAAATAAAATAATAATAATAAAAAAAAAAGATTCATCCACGAGTTATCTAGTCCCAATGCAATAGCAACACCCCCAAACTTTTTTTTAATAGTTATAGAGGGTACATAACTCAAACGTAAGTTTTCCCATTTACATTGACCCCAATTACTAAACTAACCAATCCTACACTCTGAACTTCATCAACAAAATACCCCCAAGTTTTCAGCTTTTCCCACCAGCTCATAACAGGAACAGGGAGAATCTATGAAGAAAGCAATTTACAATCTTATACACGCCAAAATTGCATTATGAATCCACCCTTGAGATCTTACACAATAAATGACAAACCCATATGATGATAGAACAATGACATTCTTTTCATGCCAATATATGATCATGTCCAAAAACCAGAAACATCAGCATCAAATACTATTACAGTGCAATTAGTATATAACATGGATATTATATGTATTGCAGCGTTGCAGGAGACTTCCATGTCTGCTCAATCATGGCAATGCAGAGATTTGACAAGCTCATCAATCTTAAAACATGCAAAACCAGCAAAGCACAATATTGCAATGGCTACATAATTCCTTTAAAACATAAGACTCCATGACCATGTCTGAGAAGGTACGAGATAATAATTGATGAATGAATGAAATATACCCAAAAAATGGGGGGATGGGGTGTAGCTAAACAGCCAAAGATGGATTAAAAAATAACATTACTGCATAACAAAAAGAAAACACATCTGCAGATTCTTCCCCAGCCTACATATCAGAAATGAGATATATAAATAATTTATCAAAATCAGAAACCTGAAACCCCGACGTGATTCTCTCCTGTATGGTGCATCACGATATGAAAAACGATCAGACCGGATCTTACGATCCAGTGGGCTCCTGCTTCTGCTCCTGCTTCGACTCCTGCTATCTGAACTCATTTCCAAACTTACCCTTCAATACTTATCCCCAATGATACGTGGAAATACCACCACCCCCAAAATATCACACCGATGCTGCCTCCTCCCTGTCCACATAACAACCACACACCCAAATTCATATCCATGAATCCAAACCAAACTCTTTCTTTTCCCTTCAAATAGAAAACACCAATTTCCAATCCCATTCAACAAAGTAGTAAAATTCCAACAAAACAAATACCACATCCCCCCAACATCCGAGAATAATTATCCAATTCCTCGACTACATCCTTCATACAATTTCAAGAGTGGCTCAAGTGAATATTACCAACACGTCACCAAGCTAAGAATTTATCCAGTAGTGAACCATCCACAAACAACATCCTCTAAAATGCACATTCCATAATTCTGCATCAACTTCTTTCATTATTATATCTAATTAACTATTAAGTCATTCATGTCAATGATTTTTGTATATTCCACAGTTTACAACCGGTAATCCGTAATCCCACCACGACCACAAGTGATCATTTCGGAAACAGCTCTTCAACTAATTACTAATTTTGCAGAAAAGGTTATACAGTCAACTTGTGCAACCCATAAAATTCTCAACCTTAGTCCCATAATTAGCCAATTAGGGAACTTTAGCCTTGCATGTTTTCTTGGGGCTTTTTTTGCTAATTTTTTACAAGTGCATTGGTTTCTTATAGTTTAAGTGTTTTATCCATGGTTAACATTCTCGTGCTGTTTAATACTTAGTGATTGATGTAAGTGATTTATTTAGTTAGTTTTTGGCTGGAAGTTTAGTTGTTACCGGTTCAGGAGGTCAACAAGTTGTGTCTAACTCAGTTCTCTTTCTATAAGAAAAGGTAAAATGCTTCCTGTGGAATAATTACAAAAAGCTATCAGTACCAGCACAGCAACCAAGGAACTCGGAGCACTCCACACTATACGGAGGAATTCAATTGGTCAAGTGCAAGAACCAATTTTGCTGAGACTGAAAACCAACTTAGCTCGCTCTGTCAACAGATTGAGGGAAGATATGTACGTATATATATAAATATAGAGAGAGGTGAAACTACAGCTTCTATATTATATTATTGATGCCATTACTTTTGCTTCTAGAATGGAGAAACAACGGCTGGAGAAACAGAGGGACCAAGGCAAGAAAGCAATTTGGGATCGAGGAAATAATCAATTCAAAGGGACAGAATTTGAAGTTATTGCCTACGAAAAGTGGACCTTTTCCAACGCTACAGAAGATTAGTTTTAATGCTTACAAGATTGACCTCCCTTCTCAGTACAAGTTTCCTCCACTTTTAATGTTGCTCCTGATGAGTTTCAGCTTGCTGTTTGATCATCTGGGATGAGTTCGTTTGAAGAGAGAGGCATTTGGTGTAACTTCAGCCTTACATGCTTTTTTGGGGTTAATGTTAATTCTGTACAAGATTCTTGGTTTCTTGTAGTTTAAGTCTTTTATCTGTGGTTTTCACAGTCATTCAACGTTTTCTTATCATTTGAAATAAATTCTCCAGAATTGATTTACACCACAAATCCAACAGAATGTTAGAAAATACATTGACATAAACTGGATAAATATTTTTCTAACAGAAAAAACAAAGCTAACAAAAACTATTTACCATCGCTAACGCCAATAATAACTACAGACATGATCATCTGGCATCGCTTTATGGCAATGACATACTCGTGCAGATATTTTCCAAAAAACATGAATACAAACAAACAAACACAATTCACGAGCCTGGCTTATTTCATTCATGTAATCTATACGCTGTAACTTATAAACCACTTCCCCATTACCCGTTCACGGACCCGAAAGAAAGATGCAGAAACAAGACAATGCATCAGGAAATCTTACAAACAACATTGCATACAGAACTAAAATTTTACTTCTCATTCCAATCGTGGAGAATATACGTGTATATGAACTACGGAAAATTAATGAATAACGTACCCTAAGCCTGTAGCCCTAGAAATCAAATGAGACTATAAAACAATACAGTATGTCAGAAATGAAAGAGAAACGAACCTAACGCCAACGGCTATGTGCTTGTGGCCGATGTTGCCGAAGCTCAAATGGCTGAAGATGCAAAATTACGAACGAAGCTGCAACGGGATGAGATTCGCGGGAGAACAGCCGCTGAAGAACGAAGATTTGTGAAGTGCAGACGAAGGAAAGGTACATATCGGATCGAAAAGGTGGAAGACAATATTGGGCCCTCAATATGGGCCATCTCACTAAGCCTAGTACTATTTTGGGCCTAATATGAATTTCTTGAAGGAATATTTCCTATTCAAAGAAGAGTAATTGTAATAGGTAGTTTTAAGGGTTAATAATTAAGTGTGAATTGCAAATATAGCCAAATTTATTAATGATAGTAGACTCTTTTTAACGATATAGTCTATACTATCACCGATAGAACTAAGAGTTGAATCCAAATTTTATTATATTTGTAAATTTTTTTGTATTATGTTATATTTGTTAATATTTTTTGTATGATCACTATATTTACAATTGTCCTTTTAGAGAAAGGGTCATGGTTGTCAAAGTTTGGCCAGAACAAATGACTGAAAATCTCCCATGAACAGTGAAAAAGATGGAGAATAATTCAATGCAAGAAGTTTGTGAAATGAGGATGAACAGTTAAAAATGGAAAAAATGAAAATTGCTCCTAATAAAACTGGAGCACAAAATAAAACCAAAGAAAAAGTAATAATTGTTACCATGAATGCAATTTTGGAAATTGTTAAACTACTAGTAAAAGTTTATTAAAATATTAGAAAATTGTCATAAATGTCAAAAATTAGAACTATTTACAAATATAACAAATAAAAACAAAAACAAAAATAGACAAATATGGTGAATAGCATTTTTTCAAACGACCTTTTTTTATTTGAATTTCATGCGATGATTTCTTCTTCCCGATTTTGTTTCATTGACAGGAGATTTCTTCTTCACGAAGGTTTATCGACAATGATTAGTCGTTGCACCTCAAAACTTCTCCTCTTCTCCCCCTCTTCTTCTTCTTCTTCGACTTCTTCTTCTTCTTCTTCAGCCGCTTTGCTTCTTCTTTCTTCCTCTTCTCCTCCTTATTCTTCTTCTTCTCCTTCTTCTTCAATTGATCAAAGTTTAATTAGTGAACACCTCTTCTGTTTCTCCTTCTTCTTATTCTTCTTATTGTTCAATCAATATTCTTCTTCAATTGATCAAAGTTCAACTATTTTAGCTCAAATTCAACTCGTCGGAATTCAACTTGATCGAGATCTAACTGATAGATAGATTGTGATAGAACCTTATCGTTGTGTCTATCAACGATAGACTGTGATAGAATTTTATTACAATCTATCCAATTTGAATTCGAATTGGATAGACCGTGATAGAATTCTATCACTTTCTATCAATGATAAATAGTGATAAAAATCCTTGTTGTTTTTTTCTTTCTTTCGTTGTGGCTTGAGGACTTAGTCGAAAATGAAAAGCAAGGATAGTTCTATATGATCAGTCTTATATTAATAAACATTGATAGAGCTCTATCACTTCTATGGCTGATAGACATTGATAGAGTTACTCTAATAAAATAATAGATCTGATATGTTAGTTTGTACTATGGATTTGTTGGTTTGTTTTTCTATTTGTATAATGTGCTTGTTCTTTTTCCTTCAATCAATTTGTTTTTTCTGTTTTAGATTTGTTTGTATTTGTTTGTGTTTGTCTTTGTATAATGTGCATGATCTTCTTCTTTGATTGATTAGATTTGTTTACAATTTGCTTCATGAAAACTCTATCTTTGTCTATCCAGTGATGGACAGAAATATAATTCTATCATTGTGTATCAGTCATAGAATCTACTAGTTGTTGATACTAATTTTTTTTCTCTTTATTAGGTTCCTGTTAGCAACACTGAATACAAAGCAATGGATGGTGATAAACAGTTCTTGGTGAAAATGGACTTGGGATCTTGCAGTTGTCGAGTATGGGACTGTGATGACATTGGACTTGTTGTTCTCTGAAGACTTAATGTCAATACTTATCCTTATGTGTCTGTATATTATTATTTAGTAACATTTTCATCAACCTATAAATGTTGTGTTCGACTTGTTGGGATTCATTCATATTGAAGAGTTGTAGATGACCATAGTAAAACATTATTTCCTATCGTTAAACGTCAAGTCAAATGGCCAAGAAAACAAAAAATTATATCTACAGGTGAATCTAAACGCTCAACAAGATATAGTGTAATAGGAAATGTCACAATTGTAGGACTTGCAAACTTGAGCCAATTAAACAATAATGTTATAAATTTGTTTCATGCTTTTCTTTACTTGTGACATAATCTTGTTTGTTTGGTCATCATAATTATTTTTGGAATTATTATCTTCTTGAGTTGTAAACAAATGGAACAATATATTTAAATCAATAACAAGTTTATAAACTTTATCATATAGAAATTATAGTTTGAAGACTACATATATTATTGACTAAATATCAAAAACATAGTTTGAAAACTCTGTGTGATAAAAATTATAGTTGTGTCAATCGCGAATAGATACATATAGAAGTCTACCTCTATCTATCAGCAATAGATGCTGATAAAAGTTTATTTGCGTCTATCGCTGATAAATACTGATAGAAGTCTATCGGAGTCTATCATGACATATAAAACACAAATCATACAACTTCTTTAACTAATTAACCTTCAAATAACCTTACAAACTCCCAATTCTATATTAAAGCTGCTCCATTTCATCACAAACAACAATCTAGTTGTGTTATATACTAGTATATTACTAACTATGTATCAACAACAAAATTAGAAGCCTATGTGATAGAAATTTTAGTTGTGTCTATCGCAAATAGACACAAATAGAAGTCTATTTGTGTCTAATAGCAATGCGCTAATAGAAGTATATTTGTGTCTATTGTTATAGACAAAGATAGAAGTCTATCTATGTCTATCATTTATAATGTCTGTCCATACATTCTTTATTTTTATCACTGATAGATACCGATAAAAATTTATATGCAATTTTTTTTCTCGACTGTTTTGGTGTTTCATTCACACACGTGTGAAACTAGGAGGTTTTTTGCGTGGGTTGGGCTTTTTGTCATTTCACATTGTTTTTATTGTATTGTTTAATCTAATTTGAGTTGGGTTCAAATTCTGTCATTGTAATGAAATGTGGGGTCCACTTCAAAGTAATGATGACAGTAATAGTAATAATAAATATATATATAAAACTTTTTAAGTACCACAATTGTAATGAAAGGTGTCAATTACCGCAAGCTAACCTCGTTCTGGCTAGTAGTAATCTTTCTACTCTTGTTAGAGTATTTATTATTTTTTTATAAATTAAAATTACCCAGTGTCTCAAATATAAACTATTGTAACCACTTGCTATAATAACACTTTACGACTCCAACACTCCTGGTTTGAACTTGAGCCTAGAGTCGATTCCCTGACCCGGCCTTCCTTATCTCAATTTCTGCTGGCAATAACAAGCGACCCCTCTGGGTTGTTACTCATCTTCAACCAATTAGGGTTTCAATTATATATGAAGTAAGAATTTCTGATCTGTTTCCTTTTATCTTTCCTTCTCCAACTACACATTTGACATTACTGGTAGAATTGATTGATTCCCATCACCCCATTTATCTCATAATCACTAGCGCTAGTTACTTATTTTAATTTTACGAGAATTCATTGCATTTATAAAGCTGTAAGATATCAGAATAATTGTCTGAGTTGCAACGATTGCTCTCGGTTCATAGAAACGTTTGTGATTTTTTTTTCTTTGTTCGAAGCTTATGGTATTCAGTTATAAAATATAGAGGAGAAGATAAGGGAGCTGAGGTTGTTCGATGAAATCGAAATTTACAGATTCGAAACTATAGACATGCATGAGAGCAGTTTTGAAATGGTTAAGATGTGAAGATCACATCTGTCGTGTTTAACAGGTTATTAATCATCCAAAATCAATTTTGAAATTAATTTTGAAATTGATTTTGAATGATTAAAGACATGTTTTAGAGTAATTTTGAAGACTCAACAGTGATTTAGTTTGTTCTTTAGTTTTAATTAAATGGGATTTCTAGGTTCTTAGATTTAGTGTTGCAGAACCATAGGAAATTTTGTGTAGAATTGATCATTCTGTTCTTGTTTGGATCCCTTTCTTTTCTTCTTCACCTTGGAAAATCCAATCATTAATGAACCTGTCGTTGATGCTTCCTTGCACCCTTTTTACTTTTTATGCTTCTTTTTGCAGTTTAGGCTTTACCAACTTTGTCTCCATTGGCTTAATATGACTTTACTTGTTTTGTTATGGATTGACTGTGGATGGGATATTTTGGCAAGTAAGAAAATTGGGACAAAGCATAATTTTGTTACTAGCCCATTAGTAACGGGTACTTTCTATATTTTGACCTAGAAAACGTTGTCATTTACAAAATTCCAGGATCCGGGTTGATTTTGTGAAATGGAACGAGTAGAGATACCTGTAGTTAGAAAAGATAATGAGTCATTTTTTCCATTTGTCAAAGATCAAACTACATCTGATAAATTTATCCCCATAGGTGTATGGAACATCATGTTGAAGGATCATGGGAATTCTTTTGACGCTTAAGTTTGTGGAATTGGTCTTTCTATCTTTTTAATCCTTCTTCACTTAGAGATGGTGATCATTAATGAACCTGTTCTTCATGTTTCCCCTACCACTTTTGTGTTGCTTCTTGCAATTTAGGCTATACCAACTTCCTCCCCTATGTCCTTATTATGGCTTTACTTGCTTTGCCATGGATGGAATGTAAATGGAATATTTTGACACCCATTTATGAACAATACTTACCTTCTGACCTCGCAGCAAGGACCACCATCAAATTCTTAGAAATTCCTACTACCCAATCATTGGTGCTCAAGGTGTTATGAATAATTGTCTCCCAGGATAAGACAAATTGCTAAGTTGTGAATGCAACACTTCAACTACGTGACTAAATGCTTTTTGTATGCATACAACTGATAAGGAAACGACATATTTATGTACTATTTGTGGTCTATTCAAATAGTCTATCTCTTGGTAGAGTTGTGTGTCTTGAGAAAAGACATCCTTTTCACTAAAAGTTGTGGCCTTTATAAAAAAGAACACACTCTCTCATGTAGAGTTATAATTTTCTATATTTCAAAATAAGGGACAATTGCAGATATAGCAATCAGACCCAAAATATTAATAGATATAGCACAATGCAAAAGAACTTGCAAATATAACAAAATTTAGATCCAGCTCTCAGTGTTGATGGACTATATCGTTGATAGGAGTTTATCAGCAATAGAGTCTATCACTTTGCTATATTTGCAATTCTTTGAAAATGTTACTATACACTTAATTATTAGCCCTAGAAATTCTACTCATCGCAATTACCCCTAAAAGTAAATTAATTTTATTCATATTTTCCAACAATTAGTACATGAGTATTATCCATAAGAAAGTGGATAACCCTTCGTTTCGGTACCAGCCAATAAGCAAATAGAAACTCCCTATATTGGCCATATTGTCATTAACAAATTCTTGGATCGTAGTTGTTTTCTGTGAATTGTAACTAGCAGAGTTACCTGTAATTTGAGATGGTTTGATTGATTTCTTCTCCCCATCCTTAAAAAGTTTATCAAACTTTATTCAAATAATAATATTGTGGTCGGAAATTTTCAATCATAGTTTTGCTAATAAATTTACACTTATGGTTGTATGGAACAGCATGGTCGAAGAATCTAAAGAGCAAGTCGATTCTCTTACTCCTGAAGACATTGCTTGGGTTGACTCTTGTCTGATTAAAGAGATACCAGATATTTCAGATGGCAATTGGAACCACGTAAAGGATGCCTTGTTAGAAATCCTTGACCTGTATCCTCAAAGTTTTGAATCTTCTCTTGCTGTGAGCGATAATGTTCCGGGAGCTAGTAATGGCGACATCGACGTTGACATGCTTTCCCCTAACAATGTGAAGGAGCCTACATTTCCTTTGAGAGATAGTGACGATCCTATGAACGAAACAGGAATAGCTTCAGAATATTCACAAAACCATGATCCTATGAATGAAACAGGAATAGCTTTGGAAGATCCACAAAAGCACGACGACATCGATACTTCTCTGTCATTAACTCCTATCAAGAATCCATTTTTACCCACTTACAAAGAGGAGGTAGAAGGGAATGATGAGAATAATCAAGCTGGATTTGGGCATGAATTGTCAGAAATTGGATCTGAGCCCCCAATCAATGATATTTTCCATATCTGGGATTTGAACTTCCCTCCAGTCGAAGACGAACTTGTCGAGCAGCTGAACAAAGCCCTCACCGAAAATTCTGTTGAATCAGTCCCTTCAATGGACAGTAATCTTAATGTGTTGAAAGACTTGAAGGAAGATTTACTTGATGACTTGATCAATTGCATTTCTGACCTATCTTTGGAACAGACTAGATATTAGGGACAGTTGTTCTGAAGCCACTGATTTCTGAAAGTTCATGTTTGGGGACACGTGGCACTCTGTTATTCGACAACTTTCGATGTCTCATATTGGAATAGGGGTGATTTTAGAGATGGCTTAGATGATATAGCTCTACAGTATGTTTTAATTTTTATGGGGCAAACTAGTGAGGGATATGTGAATACCTTTTTCTCAAAATCTGATTGACAGGTTTTGTTAACAATGTTGTATTAGTAATTAGTATATCTAAGAGTGATTTCATGGACGGTTGGATGCTTACTTTTTAATGTCTCAGTCTAAGTGCACAATTAAGTGAAAAAGTCTCGGTCTAGGTGCATGTCGTAGTACATACTACTCTCATTCATTATTTGACACATTATTAAATGATTTATTAATTTATAATTTATTAAATTATGATTTATTTATTTCGTAGACCTCAAATGATTCTTAAATGCTACATTGGTGGCAAACAATTAATGTAGTATGGAAATTTTTCCACACTATATTAGAAACTTTTTCATGTTTGAGAGTGATTTTGAAATTGTTAAAATTACTTTTATCATGTTTAAAAGTATTTCGAAACATGACTTTAATCACTCTAAATTAATTTAATATTTTATTTTATGCTTTTAAATTCAATTTCATACGAGGAAAATTGCTATTTTTAACCCAAAAAGTTTTTGATAGGACAAAACTAACCTCTTTTTTAAAAACTTCTTTTTCTAACCATTTTTTTCAATTTTCAAAGTTTTAGAGATGGGTCTAGTGAAATGGTGTTAATTCCCAAAAACTTTCTTCCTCGACACTTCCCTAAACCCACTAAACCCATTTTGAAACCACCTTCTTCCTTAGCGTCCATTTTTTTTTTATAGTATTTTCTAATTTCTGTCATTTGTGGTAAAACTCATCCTATGTGACCCGATTTCTGAAAATAAATTTACAAAGAACTTCTTGGCGGAAAAAAACGAAAAAGAAAATCCAAAATTTTCCGGTAGAGGATGTTTAATATGTGTAGGAAATGTCCGAAATCAGATAGAAAAACAATTTGATATGCGTTCTTTGCTCGCTGTCATTTTTTCCGTAAGTTCATGTTTCCTGTAAGTTGAATGAGTTTACAGAAAAAGTGATAGAATGCCCAAATCTCGAGTACACACCAACTTTCAGAAAATTTGGACATTTTGTGACTTTTCCCATAAGGTTTGCGTGTATTTTGACTTTATGTGAATATCGTCTCGCTCTCGCTAGTCTCACTTTCTCTTGTATCGTTTCACTATCTATGGAATTGTCGTTGGTTTTGCTCACGCTAGTCTCGCTATCGCTGGTGTCGCTCATGTTGGTCTTGCTTTACCCTATTAACACATTTTCCTTTTCCCGATAAGCGGTTCAATTTCCAGTTTACTTTTCCGAAACTTGGTTCACCATCCAATAGTTTGCTCTATCGTTGGTGTCGCTCTTGCGCTCGTCTCGACAATGTTACTCTCACTTTATATTCCTTTATATTGTTTATGACTTAAGTTGGGGTGGTTTTTCTTTTTTAATTGAGAGCTAAACAAATGTTTCTTTATTTTGTAGCTTTATATTCCGTTCTTCCCTTCTTTCAATAGTAAAAATGCCATTTAGTTTTTCCCTTCTTGCGATTATAATTTTTAAAATTAATTTTTATAAAATATATTTTTATTTTCTTTTTGTTTTCTCTAGAATTCACCCTTCCAAAAACCACCCATGAAATATGTAATTTTTTTTTGATGTTTTTATGTTGCATGTCTTTACGAGCTTCCCTTTTTTCCCAAAAGTAAGTATACCCTTTAGTTGCCCCTTCTTAGGGTAGTAATTTTTTAAAAACAATTCTTGAAATATATATATGTGTGTATGTGTATACACTCCATAATTCACTCTCTTCCAAAAGCCACCCAATAAGAACACGTGAGACAACTAACAATCTTATTGTGTCATTTCTATATAAATTTTATTTCAAATCACATATATTTTAATTTTATTCATCCACATGTTTTTTTTTTTTTTTTTTTTATCTCTTTCATCACTTTTAAATTCCATTTCAAATATTTCTCATTGATACTCGATGAACAACATACTCATACATAATTTATATGTCACCTAAATATTTATGGTCAAAAGATTCTCAACCACAATTAACATAATTTATTTCATATCTATTGTCAAATAAATTAAAACATTATATATCAAGTTCTATGCATGGTCTCTTTCTTTATTTTTCTAAAAATGAATGTCAGATATTTATTATTTGAACTTAATAAAATTTAGATACTTTCGTTATTTTAGTTTTACTATAAACATGTATATTCTAAAAACTCTTAACCATGTGCGATGCACGTGCCTCTTAACTGGTAGTATAAAAATATAGAATTGTGGTATTTTTTTAAAAAAATAAAATCTAAATTTAGTCTTTACTATTAATTTATTTTAACTTTTACAAAAACCTTTTTCTTACTCATTAATTTTTTTTTAGAAGATATTATTTATTAGTATTTTTAATATAACTTATGTAGATACTTTTTTACATGAGATTTATTATTATTATTAAATCAATTTTGATAAAAATTAACTTCGAAGGATTAAATTTAAGATTTATAAAAAACATAGAGACTAAAATTTGATATTTGAAAATAAACGGACTCAAATTGAACAAACTTCTGTATTTTGTTAAAAAAAATTGAACAAATTTTAAATTATAAAGACCAAAATGATATTTTAACAATTTTTTAATATATATATTTTAAAACAACTATATTCTAGTTACAATTTGGATTCATGTTCCTTGTTTTTGTTTTTGTTTTTTTTTTACTTTTTACCATTTATAACTTAAAGGTAGCTACCTAATTAATTCACCAACATAAAATAGCTTGATAATACATATGCTACCATGTTTATTTTGAAAGAATAATTTATATGAAGTTTAAAAATATTTTAGATAATTGTATTTGTTTGGTAAGATTTATGTACAAATGAATGTCTTAAGATTATATATTATACCAATAACGTCGTTACTAATTTTTGAGCGATTCTCATTTTATTTTAATCTAATTTAGAATTATATAATATTTTGGTATTTATTATTTTAATATTATATTTTAACATCAATTTAGTTTATATAAATAACTAAAAATAATTTCAATATATAGTTGTACAAGAGAAAAAACTCACTAAATAAAGAAGTATTGGGGAATTGCTAAAAGTGAATATTAACAGGAATATTGGACTTTAAACTAATGCAAGATATTATTAATTTAACTAAAGTTAATTTTATATCTAAATGTTAAGTATAAATATAGTTAGTTGCATATTGTCAGTTGTTAATGAATGCATAATTTATTATATATAAAAAGAAAATTAAATGATTACTAGACAGAAAGTTATTAAATAGGAGTTTGGAACTAAACTTGATTGAAAGTAAATCAAGATATTATTCAATTTAACTCAATTTTATTTTATATCTATATCGAGATCTAAATTTAGTTAATTAAATATGCTCGCTTGTTGCTGAATGGATGCATAATTGGCCATTATACTAAAAAAATAAAAAGTACATTATTTTATTTTAAATTACAAATTAAAAATGTGAAATAAAAAAAAAATTGATAAAAGACACGAAAATTATTTGAAATGACAACTGGTGAAATATTTACAAATCTAGCAAATTTTTACTTTCTATTTGTGGTAAACTGCGATAGACTCAAATGGACATCCATGAGTATTTATTCCTAAAGTCATAGATGTCTATTTGGGTTTGTCACAGATAGAAAGAAAATTTTGCTATATTTTGTAAATATTTTCAACTGTTTTGCTATATTTGAAAACATCCCTAAAAGACAAATATATAAAAGAAAAGTGTAAAACGGAAAAGAAAAATTATTTGAGGATGCACTATACATGAGCACCTTAAAAATCTCTATTGCAAGATCATAAAGAAATAGATATAAATGCTTCTTTGTATAACGATTTCAAGATGCCTAGATATTTCACATTCCTACAAAATCAAAATTGAATCCATGTTTATCTCATTGGATTCTTAGATTATCACCAAAGAAACGTCCCTGTCATGTTTCATCCACTATGTTCATTAAAAAAAAAAAAAAAAGTCTACTATTTTCGTCAATTTTAGAAACTATCGTATAAGTCAATAACCTATAAGGCGCTAAATTGAAAGTTTGAAGGACATGTTAGACCCAAAATCAAATATGCAGAAACTTATTAGACATTTTTTTTTTTCGTTCGTGTTTTGTTGCTAAGACACTAAAATCGTCGATTTAAAAAATAGAAATAAGATTTAAAGATCAACTAAAAAATCTCCAAGATCTTTTTGTACAAATGACTCAATCCCAACTGCTGTAATGAGTAATGACCCAATCCTAAAATACCAATGTAAATTAATCTTCTACTCACTCCACCATTTGGAATGTATTTTAACTTTATGGATGTCACACTCATTGCAAAAATTGTTTGAACCTGAATGCATGTTCATTTCAACCGTGATCTTCATTTCCAATTACCCGTAAAACTTTTGAACATTACACATATTTATGTTCCTTATAATAATGAAAATTTTCAAAATCGAGACAAAACTCCACTGTAATATTGCAGTGGGAGAACATCCCATTCAATGCTTCCATTAGATGAATGTTGATTTAAAAATAATGACAATAAAAATAAATAAAGTTTAATTATTTTATAATGGAAAGGATAGATTTGAGTCAACTGTGCGAAAATCTCTTCGACAGTGAAGATGTGTTGGGCTTAGAGCGAAAGTGAAGCTTTGGGCTCCAAATCTCAATTCTCAATGCCTTAGAGGAATGGATTTGGGTGGAGCCGAATGAATGGTCGTTAGGTGTCTCTCCCCCCACACTCTTTCTCACTGCTTCCTTCACTTCCATGGCATCCTTCTTGCTCTATCCTGCTCCATTCACTCGCATTTCTTCTGCTTCATCTTCTTACCGTCCGGTATTTCTTCTGTCTCTATCGCTATCTATCTTTTGCCTGCAATTTATCGAAGATTCTGGTGGCATTTTGATCTATTGATTCCTGTTCTTTTTCTTTTCTTTACCTGTTGCTAACTTGGTTCTTGAGACGGTCGAGTTGATTTAGTTTTCACATTGGTAGACGAATTTTACATTAACTGGTTTGGCACCTGTTGATTGTGCTGAGTACGCATTGATGAACTGAATTGTGTGTTTCCTTTTTTTTTTTTTTTAATTAATTAATTTATTTATTTGAATCTTTTAGTTCTTGGTTCTTTCCCTCGTAATTGTTTTGTTGCTATCTGCATAAGTTTTCGCCTCAGTTGAGCATATTAAAGTTAAATGGTATGCTGATCGTTGGAGGTGAACTAAATTGTGCGTTTATTTTTGTTCAATATCGATTTTTTATTCCTCGTTCTAAGCATTTACAAATGACGATTACAGTTGTAAATTATGATTGTCTTGTAGATGGTTAACCTTTTATAATCTTCTGTTTCTCTCTGTGCGTATATGTTGGCAGATAATTGAATCAGTAATTATAGGTATGGTTTCTTTAATTGACATCGAAGTGTTATGTTTTTCCTCTTTACCACCCTTCCTCTCTCCTTTCATTTAGATGTCAGATTTCCCGAAATGGAACGTTGGAGTTTTCAAGACATGGAATCTGAGAGCATTTCCCTTAAGTCCAGTTAACGTCAGGAGGAGGTAATAAGCCTGCAGCCATAGCTGCTACTGAGATTGAAGCATGTTTGCTAGTGCTCTTTAGTTTGTGGAATTGATGGATTGTTGTTTCGATAAGCTTTTCTAATTTGCCACCAAAAGTGACTTCACTTTATATTTGAGTCTCAAAAGTTCAATGAATGGCTTCACTTTCTTTATCTTCCTCTCCTGTTCCTTTGCGTTTACTTGCACTTGTTATATTCGTTTGTCTTTTCTAATTAATCCTATGAATCTTCTGACGCTTCTCCATGACGGAAATGGTATTCTCAGATTATAAGTTGTGAGATAGATAGAAAGATCTTAGGTTTATATAGGTAAACTACTACATCGGAAGCAATAGTATTGATGTTCCCTGATACTATCTTCCTTCTTCGATTTAATTTCCAGCTACGATTGCTAAAGAATTAGAGAAATGAATGTGCGATTTCCTTTGTTGTGGACTAAACAATGAGGGAGCCAACAACTTAATCAGGTGGAAGAATGCTTCTCTTCCTATTAATCAAGCAATTGTACGGGGATGCAGGTTTTAAATGAATAAAAAGCTTTATGGAGAAGTGTTATCACTGACAAGTGCAATGAACCAAAAATTGGAATAGAACTGATATATGTAAAAGCATCAGAAGCTCTTGGAAACTTAAATTTTTTCTGTTAGTTGTGTAAGAAACTTGGCATGTCTATAAGGTGATAGACGAGATCAAATTATAATTTAAGGAAGATGCTTATGAATGAAGTATAAGAAATCTCCTCCTTAGGCAGTGAGTAAAAACATAAAGAGCTTAATGGAGAATTTCTTATGGGAAGGAATCACGGATCTCACTTGGTTAAGTGAGAGTAGTTTTGATGTCCGTGGAGGTTTGAGGTTTAGACATTAGTAACTTGAAATTACGTAATGAGGCATTGTTGGTTAAATAGTTGCAGTGTTCTTCCAGGAACTGTGTGCTTTGTGGTATAGGATGTGGTATAGGATCATCGTAAGTATAGTTCCCACCCTTTTGAGTGGGTTTCAAGTGGTAGGTTGATGGGTTGTAGTAAAAACCTCTAGATTACTATTGCTTTTGGTTTCCCCTTATTCTCCCAGTTTGTTAACTGTTCAGTCGGGAATGGGTCTGATAGTTACTTTTGGGAGGATTGTGGGTGGGAGATAGGCCTGTTTGTGCATTGTTTCCACAAGTTTATCAATTTGAATTAGAAGAGATGTTGCATTTGGTGCTCTCTGTTTTTATCTTCCTCTGATGTGTCTCCTCTCTCTCCTTGGGCTTTCATTGCCCCTCACTAATTTAGAGTCCCTCGTGGTGCTTGACCTTCTTTTTGTCATCTCTGATCGAATGGTCCATTCATAGTGAAGAGATTTTTGTGTTTTAGTTACTAATGAAGGATTCTCTTAAATCTTCAATATTTTTTACTCCCCTGCTTTCATTTATCAATGAAATTGTTTCTTTTACCAATATTTTTTATCCTCCTTCTCCACTTCTGGCCTTCTCGTTGATCAATCTTCAATATTTAAAATCTCTAAGAAAGTGAAATTCTTTGCTTGGTAAGTTCTGCATGGGAGAGTGAGCAACCAGGAGCATATCCAACAACATTAACGTTCTAAGAAGCACAGATATAGATACGAGACATGGATACGACATGGACACGACAAGGACACATTTATTAGAATATATATCATTTTTATACTAGAAGAATATTCATAGCAAATGGGTTGATGCATTTATATGCTTAGCACACTTAAAATTTATTATCATTGTTATATAGTGTCTTTTTAGTCCACTCATCAAAGGTTCTAATTTCTATGCATGTCTAACACGTTTGTTGCACTAATATGTGTCCAATACGTGTTCAACAAGTGTCAAAGTGTTCAAGTGTCCAACACGTGTCGGACACAGGCGCGCAAGGCAAATTAAAGTGTCTGTGCTTAGGTTAACATTCTTCTTTTTTGTTGTGGCCTCTTGTAATGAAACCTTTGTTTGTTATCGGGAGAAAAGAAATTAAAAACCTTGTCATTTGTAGTATCTTTGACAAGGCATTAATATGGAGGCAGGAAGGTAAGAAGTTATTTTTTTTCTCTTGAAGGTTCATTAAAATGCCAAAAAAGTAAGTTGGGAACTCTTAGTTGCTTAAACTGTGTGGATAAATTGGTTAGCATTGATTAAGTAAACCCAAAGAAGTTCTGGATATTTTTTTTTCTAGATCTGATTTCTCAAACTATTTTGTAGGACAATTCATGTTTTGTTTCGCTGGCTTAAAGTTTGGGTTGTAAGGTTGATAGGCTTTTCTGTTATTAATAGTATCACATAAAAAAAAAATATCTGAAACTAATAGTTTATGTTAAAGTTTATCGATTTCCATTCTTGCCTCTATGTAATGGAACCATTGGAAGTAAATTTGCACGTTTGGCTCTAATACAGGAGAACTTTAATATATGCAGTCAATCAAGATGCTGAGGAAGCATTCAAGAAGACTGTAGAAGTAGATAGACTGATAGATACCCTGAGGAATGCAAGTTCAATAGAGGTCAGTGTAATTCCACTAACGAGACTATGTTTGCACCATCCATTATAATTTATTGACCCTTTTCTGTGGACCTCCATGTGCAATTTTGCAATTGGATTATTTTTATGCTATATTTTGAAAGGTTTAAATCATATTTTTATCCATTAACTTTCAAACTTATTCCGTTTTGGTTTCAAGAGTAATCATTTAATCCTTGCTATCATTCTACTGCCTAATACTTTCCTCAACCAACCGATGTGGTTTCCAATTAATCATTTTAATCTTTTTACTGCTTTCTCTTGGTGCAAAATTAAGCCCCCTTTTAAATATTATAGTTTATCTTTTTTAGTTACCAATTGGCAATCTCTCTTGTAATCTCTATAGGTGTTTTGGGATTTTCTCCTTATTTCATTTATCAACGAAATGTTTCTTTATCCGAAAAAAAAAAAAGAAAAAAGAACCAACCGATGTGGTTTCATGCTCATGGTAGAATTTTAATACACATAAGCCACGTTATCCATTTAAACAATCAACAGCGAAGTAGCAACTAGAACCAAAGTAGTTGTTTTTAATGCATGGATTAAAAATAAACATTTAAAAAGTGTATCAGCCAAATGAAACAAACTCGAAGTAAATACTAAATATAGATTTTGAAAATGTAGGGACCAAAATACAATAACCTAAAAGCTTAGAGACCAAAAAGGGATTTAACCAATTTTTAAATAAAATTGTTTGTGGATATGAGACATTCAATTAATTGTGTCTCGCATTTTTAAGTTCTAAATTGTTTTCAATGTTCACTCTTATTTCATTTATCAATAAAATGTTTCTTATATATCTAAAAAAGAATTGTCTTAAACTTTCACTGTTTCTTTTCCTGTGACGAGGATTTAATACCAACTATTTACTCTGTTCATGTATGTGTGGACAGCTTCAGAAACTTGTCCTTCAAAATGTCCTAGCTTTCAACGAGAGTTTCTGGATTCGACTAGCAGCAAGAACTGATACCTGCAAATCAGAGGACGATAAAGCATGGTTTCAGTTTTAACTCAATTTTTAATTTTCATCCAAGTATTAGGCATTGTTCTTTTGTTTGAACTCTTATCCGTGCTTTTATATGCATTCTTATGCTCAAAATATATTTTCTTTTTCAGAAAGATTACGAGGAATTGGCTGCCTCAGTGATGAGTATAGTGGATCACCTTGTCCATAAAACTAAGGTACATAGTTTCTTTTACTAAAAAAATAAAACTAAGGTACATAGATTTTTTTTCGGGTTAAAATACCATTTTGGTCCCTATTCTTTGAAGGTTGTTCAAAGTTAGTCCACACTGCTAGTTTATTGTTGATTTTTCTAATAAACTTTTTATTATCTATTAGTATTTTTACTATAAATTTTGAAAACATATTCACATATTGTATTTCCTTGCATGAAAATTATTATTATTATTTTACCAAATTTAGTAAAATTAACTTTGAGAGACTAAATTTAAGATTAATTGAAAGTACAAGGACTAAAAAAGTTGGACAAACTTCAAAGTGTAGGGACTAAAATGATATTAGTAATGATATAAAGCAAAATATATCTTTACCATTTGCATCAAGCTCACTTCCTTCTTGCATGTGTGCTCCTCGAGCACACACTAAAATTAGAGGTAAAAATTGATTGGCGGGTGATTTTCTCGCCTACTACAGATCTCATACTAGCCCCCATAAACTGAAAATCCATAAACCCAATTGTAAAGGAAATACCATTTTTCTCTCTCTCATACACACCCACACACGCTGACAAACACATTAAAGAATAGTATTAAATTGCTTGAGTCATGATGTTATCATTTTCTTGTAATGTAAATTGTACAGGAAAAAATAGAATCATCTACTGATATTCTTAAGGAGATCCTAAAACCTGTAGTTGACGACGTGGAAGAGATAGCTTGGCCCCCCAGGGATCCCGAGGCACTGAAGCTCATGGAAAAGGTATATCTTATATTTTGCATGGTGTGTCCTTGAACCGTGACCTCGGTTAAGCTTGTATACACTTTCTAAGGAAGGGTTGAATATGGAGGTCCTTCTTAACCTGCTTTTCCTCCGTAAATAACCTAGGACATTGGCCTGTATCTTGGGAGTGTTTGCTACCATTCTATCTTGCTTGCGTCAGAATAAACAATGCTTCTAATATTTACTTTTTGGATTCTTTTTCATCATCTTCCTCTTGAGATTTAGCTGTCGTAAAGTAAGCTGTTAATTCATGTCCTTGTGGAAAACTATTTAGTCTTGATTGTTATATGAGATTTAGTTTCATCAAGCTTTCTTAGAAGGTATTTGGTGATTAGGAAATAATCCATCGGGAGCAAGAAGGGCAATTAGATGAAGGCTTTCTAGCAGAAGTTAGTGCTCAACTACGCCAAGTAAGTCTTTTTCAATCTTCTGAGTGATTTTTGTCATTATGAAATTTATAGATAAGTTTAAACCTCCATAGCTCAATTTTGATTAAGACATATACTATTGACCAAGAGGTGACATGAATCCTACCCCATTTTGTTGAACTCAAGAAAATATAGTTTGTGATACTTATTTGTTTACTTCATTTCAGATTTGCAACCATAATTCATGTACAGGAACATTGGTTTTATTGCTTCTATCTAAAATATTTAATAAGATATATGGATGAGATTGCATCCTATGTCCGTTCCCTTCTATTGCTGCTCATTAGTCCATTTGAAAGATTTGTCGTACGTATAATTTCAGGCTACATGCAACCATTGATGGAGTTCAATGATACCTAGAATGGTTAATCTTGTTTAATTGGTTCAGGCAAAAGAAGATGGAGACAAGCCAGGGTTAGAGGCTATGTTACAAAAGGTTTTGCAACTTTATGCATCCAGAGTTCTTTCTAAGAGAAGTTATGCAAAGAAAGGTAACAATTTTGTAACTGTTACCCAATTGGTTCCGTATGAACAAGAATGTATAACTTGGCCACCTATAATGTGGGAAGAATGTGTAACTTCAGAAAAGAAAACAGTAGAGTTTGTTGAAGGGTAATTAATAGTTACAGTACCAAATTTCAGCCGTCTGGGTATGTAAAAGAGACCCATGGATTCAACCAACCGGTTGGTGGCTACAACCTTCCAGGTTTAAACCTCTCACTAAAATACTTGTAAATGTCCCAGAGGGTTAATGTCCTAGGATCATGTACAAATACTTCAATTTAATACTCAGTGAATACTGAATCTTGTGAGTGCTAACGAGTGCGTAGTGTTATGCTAATAAACAGTTTACTTGCATTATTTATATATTTTGCTTTGGTATTGAAATAATTAGATTTCTATTTGCAGGAGAGGAAGTCTTGAAAGCTGAACTGTTTTTAGAAACCATAATCAAAGGTAAGTGAAATGGCTTATTTTATCTCGTCTATACAGTTCCACCAGTTTGCCTTTCAGATATATATATTCCAACCCTTTGCTGTCTGGTATATATTTGATTCGTCAATCATTCTAAAATTCAACAATAGAAGCTTGGGTTTTGCTTGTATTAGTTAGGTAAGTTGTATAGTTTTTGGACTCGATCAATTTTGCAATGGCCTAACCTCTTGAGAATTTTTCTACAACATGTGGGTGGGAAATTTAATCCTCCGACCTTCCATCATCTCTCGTAGACCTACGTAACCAAAAGAGAAATGATTCCTTGCAGCTCCTGAAGAAGAGTGGAACAAGCTCTTGATTAATGGATTAACCATTGGAAAAGGTGACGTCTTACCAGATGAACTGGATGGTGTCATTAAGAAACGAATTGAGCGGACTCTAATACGAACTGTAAGACAGATTTTGGTCTTCTGATATCTGTTCCTTTTTGGTCATTTTTCCTCTATTTCAACAATCCTGTTCATGTTTTTGCACCCTTCATCTTCCTTTCCATCCATCTTTCAGGAGGGAGGATCTTACCAGCAGCGCGTGCTCACTGAGTATCTAAAAGGAATCCAATCAAGGGCAGAGGAGATAGTCCAGTTGCTTGAAGGCAAGATGCAGTAGCTCGAGCTGGTTTGCTGGCAATGTGGAAGCAAATATGAGGAGTTTCCAACAATAACACTTTGAGATTCAACGAGAAAAATGATTCATGCAAGTTGCAGTACTCAAAAGGTACGAGCAGTAATGTCGCATCATATGTCTTACTCATTCTCATTTAGTCTTTTATTTTTTATTATTGTTGTAATTAAATGTTCTATGGAAGATATTCAAAAACTAACTCAAGACAATTTTTTCATATTACTAATCAGGGATCAACTTTGCCTCCTACTGCCAATTTGCATATTAGGTATCCTAACATACTTGTGTAGAATAAATATAATTATTTAACAATGTTATATATTAATTTCATGACTTTTGGTTGTTATTTATTTTTATATTTATAATTATGTGGTTTAAATTTGATGATGGGTTACCAACCTGAGCATAACTTAATTGGTTAAGACAAAAATTTAGATCCTTGTCTCCAACTGAAATCAAAAATCAAAAATCAAAAATAAAAAAATAGTGATGGGATCTCCCTTCAATCAACCGGCAAAAATTTAAATGACTTGCATTTTTATTGAGGAGATTCCTAATAGAGAATGTTGAAGAATTCACAAATTCAAAATTTCAAAATTTATCCTCTTTCAGGTATTAGCAAACTGTAATTGTTTCAAGAAAACAGGCGTCAAAATGTCAATTGCTTCAATTTCAAGCAAAACTCTCATGCCAAAGCAAATTGTCTTATCCTCATTGGAAAGATTCTCAACTGGAGTGAACAATATATCCATCCAGGTACCTAGTTTGACCATTTCTGAATTGCATTTTGAATCCATTTGAGATTTTTCTTGTCAGTTAAATTCAAACCATGAATCAACCAATCCATTATTTTTACTACTTTACTTTCTTCTCACACCAGAATAATCAATCACTTTCCTTTTCCCCTTAATACCATTCCCAACTCAGACTTAACTAGATTTAATCTCTAATAATTGGGATTAACTGACTTTATTTTATACACTGGGCCTTAAATCCTAAATTCCTTGGCACTAGGGAGCATCAACTACTTCCAAGAGGCTCACTTTTGGCTCTATGAACAAAGTTGGAAGTTCTCTAGTGTTTTGCTCTTTGAATGCTACATTCTACTCCTTTTCATGGCAAAGTTTTTTCTCCATCCGTGGGTCTCAGGCCAACTCTTTTTTGACAATATGTGAGGTAGAAGAATCAAACATTTAATTTTGAAGTTGATAGTACAAGCACTATGTCGGTGGAACTATGCTCATTTTGGCGATGTTCAGACCAACTTGTCCCTACCTCCACTAACTGTATTGGACAAGTTTCTAACCCTACAATATTTGGGCATCAATAAAACTCTTAGGATATTAAATTCTAGGTAACTATACACTATGGACTAAACTCATTCCCTCAAGTCATTTAGTATACCCACAAATATGGTTTGATAAAACATCATAAATAGCCTAAAATCTTCATAAACAGTTTTGAAGATTTTATCAAACCATAGAGACTATTTATGAGACTTTATCAAAGTACAAAGACTAAATTCTAACTCTCTTCAAACATAGGGATCAAACTTTTGATTTAACCAATCTTAAATATCGTCTTTTAAGGTTAATTTATATCAACATTGGTAAAGTAATAATAATAATTTTCAAGTAAGAAAAGATAGTATGTGAATATATTTTCACAATTTTATAAAAGGAAGTATTAATAGAAATAGAAAAAAAAAAACAATAACAATAAACTAAATATAGGGATTGATTTTAAGATTTATTGAAAGTATAAGGACTTAAATTAGATATTTGAAAGTACAAAGAGTAGGAAAAAATGGGATATCACTATTGGCACGGACACAGCGTAGGAAATTTCGATCCTCAAAATGGGAAAGAAACATGGAGGAAAACAGAGCCCTTTCAGTTGCTCTCTACACGGTGACTGTCCTTTTGGGTGTTACCTTATCATATATTTGCCGTAGAGGTTCATTTTCCTCACTCAGGAAACGACTCCTTGGACTTCCTTATCCGTATGGCCGGCCAATCCGTGACAACCCCACAACAAAGAGTGAAATGCCAAGCCCTTTCTCTATTAAAGAAAAAAGTATGCGCTCAAAATACCTCCTAAACCCCAACCCACCTTGTTTGTGTACTGGAATTGCTACCACTTCCTTATTTTAACCTAATTTTGATTTAGGAAGGATGTACTTTGTTGGTAACATAATATACCATTTTTACTAATCTTATAATAATACTTGGGTTAAATTACAAATTTAGTTTTCCAATTGGTGTCAAATAGGTGTATGACTTTTAATTTGGTGTCTAATAAGTCAATTTTGAAAGTGTGTAATATATTTCAAAGTCTTAATGTTGTGTCTAATGAACTTACATCTTTGATATTTTGAAAGATTAACAAATCTATGAAATATAAATTGAATTTGGGTCTAATAGAATTCTAAACTTTTAATTTTGCATACAATAAGTTCATTAATTTTAAACGACATAAAATAGGTCAATAATTTGTAAAACACGAAATAAAAGTCACTTGATTTCGAGATCTTTTAGATATTTTAAGATTTTATTGAATACCAAATTGAAAGTTCATGGATCTATTATTTATATATATTTTTTAATTTAAAAATCTTTTAGATTCGTACCTAAAATTAGGACTAAACGTATAATCCCAATTCTCAACTACGCTTAAACTTATTGTACATCAAATTGTTTTGATTGATTTTATGATATTTACACTTTGGACATTAACTTTTTTTCCTTGATTAATGATTGTGAAAGGATAATAATCATTGACAATGATAAAACCTAGTGTTGGCCTAATTAACCTATAACTTTCCTTGCTACTTTAAAATTACCATAATGGTGATTTGGTTTCTAAATCCATCGTAATTAAATAGTATACTTTACCTAATAATTTAAGGTTAAAAAATACTTTTGATCCCTAAATTTTAATGAAAGTAACAATTTAATCCCTGAACTTTGGTTTGTAATGATTTAGTCTCTATTCTTATAATTTTATAATAATTCCCTGAACTTTGGTTTGTAATGATTTAGTCTCTATTCTTATAATTTTATAATAATTTAGGCCTTGAACTTTAGTATGTAACAATTTGTTTCTCATACTTTCAAATTTGTAACAATTTAGTCCCTAATGTAAAAAAAATCATCAAAATTAGATGTCAATTTTTATTAATTTATGATGTAGACTTTATATTATGTAAAAATATTGTCTTTAATTTGTTTTCGGCTTATTTATGCAAAAAGCTCATTAAATCTTAACACTAATTTCTACGCTAGAAACTAAACCGTTACAAATTTTAAAGTGTAAGGACTAAATTATTACATAGTAAAGTTTAGAAACAAAATTATTACAAAATTTGAAAGTACATGGACTAAATCGTTACAAACCAAAGTTTAGGGACTAAATATAACTTTTATAAAAGTATAGGGGCTAAAAGTGATTTTTAACCAAAATTTAATTATATTGGCATCATATTGGTGTTAAGAGAATGTATAAACGGGCAGAGGTACCCTTCTTAGTCCATAAACGTGAAGTATATTTTTTTTGTCTTAAATTTCAAAATATTACATCTTTTAAGCTTTAAGATTTAAAAAAGTTACAATTTTATCATTGATCTCTACATTTCAAATTTTCACACTTTTCCTCAGGAAATTTCCCTACTGAAGACTCATGGTTATTGACATTAACTTCCAGCTCGATTAGTTAAAATTTATTATGATGTAGAATTCTTAAATTAATTTTAGTAGAGCTGACTATTAGTGAAAACTAGTGTAGGTATAATTCATTTTAATTCTCTTAAATTAATGGATATAAAATTAACACACATATATAATATAACTAAAATGAGCATTAGTGAAAACACAACGTTAAAAGTATACAATCTTGAAATTTAGAACAAATAAAAGTTATATTTAAAATTTAATAGCAAAAATGTGACATTTGAAACCTAGAAACAAAATATAAATTATACTAAAAACTCCCAGGACTAAAAGTACTTTTTTTTTTTTTTCATCAAAATTTACCCTAAATTTGGCAAAATATATTAATTTTTAACATGAACTTTGAAATTCATCAAAGCACAATCTTTTTTACAACAAAATAGGATGTATGAGAATTTGAACATCAAATCTAAAAAAAGAGAGCATACAATTACCATTGAGTTATACTCATGTTAGCATCAAAGTACACCTCAATCGTAGGCTTCATTATCCTAATATATATTCTCTTTTGTCCATGTTGTTGGTTTTAGTTTTGCTGAAAATGTTTTTAAAAGTTTCAATTATACATATAAAACAACATGCTAATATATGTTTTTTCGTAATGAATTAGGGTTTTCTTTAAATATAATGAATCGTGAGTAAAAAGATTCGAACTACAAATCTTTTAATCGTTAGTACATTATTAATAATAAAATTGTAAATGTGAAAATGCTTATATTATGAAATTTAAGACAATGATATAAAATATATTTTAGCCAAATTAAAATGCTTTGCAACCTTTTCACAAGTCTCAACTTGCCGTGGCAACTAAGCAAAGAAATATTCTAAACAATTACATATTACAGTTTTTTTTCTTTTCTTTGTTTCCATTGGAGTTATTCAAATAACTGTTAATTGAAATTTAAGAAACATATAAAATAGTTAGGAAGGTAAGATTCACTAAGTTATTTCACACAAATGGCTCAATATAGTTGTTAGCAAATAATGGATAATTAGATAATACAAAAATTTACATATAAAAGTAGTTTAAAAAAATTTAAGACAAATGTAGAATTCTTAGTTATATTTTATAGGTTAAAGTTATAAAAATGGCCCTTCAACTTTGTCATTTGATTCAAAAATTCCTTTTTATTTTTAAAAGTTGCAATGTTACCCATGAATTTTCATAAAACGTTTCAAAAATACTCTTGGAGTAGAAATTCTTTAGAATGTTGGATAACAATTTAGATACAAAATGACGTGGTAGTGACTTTGAACGAAAATTTAGATCACCACAACATTGTAGACAATCACCACACAGTTCTAAATCTTGATTTCTGTTCGAAATTCCAAAAGATTCCTATTCCAAGGGTATTGTTGAAACATTTATGAAAGTTGAGGAGTAATATTGTAACTTTTGAAAGTATGAAGGTATTTTTGAAACAAATGACAAAATTTAAGAGTATTTGTTATAATTTAGCCTATCTTATATTTCATGTCATATTGTACAAGTTTTAATCATATATAAAAAAGAAATAAGTTCATACAACAAAAAGGATACTATCAAGCGTTTTTATTAGTTGCCAAAACGAGTTTAACTTAACGGTAATTAATATAATCTTCCACACCTTAGAATGGAAGGTTTGATCCCATTCTTATCATTGTTGTACTTACAAAAGTGTTTTTATTAATTTGAATGTACTTATGCACTTTTTAGTTGTCATCAGCATTAAAAATATAAGAGATATTATTTTTTACACATTTTCACAGTTTGAATTATAGAATTAGTTTTAAACCTATTTTGAAAAACAAATCAATCAAAACATTTGAGAAGTAATTTTATTTACTAAAAATGATTCACTCTCTAAGAAGAACATCTACATTAGTTGGGTATATATATATTAGTTCAATCACTAGAGAATCAATAATCAACCTGTATAATAATAATTGTTTTCTTATCCCAATATATTTTGATTGACCACAAATTTATATATTAATCTAATTTTAGTGGATGTTTTATCTTATAGGAAAGTCCATGAGAATACAATTAGCTTCCATCCCATAGTTCACATTGGAGCACCTCGTGGACCCATCAAATAATTAGAGCACATGCAACTTATGACTAAAAAAGCAAGCTATAACAATAGAGGAAGAGTTTGGGGTAAGGAGTGAAGTTTAAAAATTCTCCAAATTAATGAGTTCTAAAATTGATGTTTTTTAAGTCGTGAGACGCACATTTTGTTTAAGAACAGCAATAACCAAAATGGGACGTTTAGAGTAAGTAGTGAAATTATTTAGAAGTAGTATAGAGAATTAATAAGTTATAAAATTGATGTTTTTTTAGTGGTGAAGCATACATTTAGGGTAAGAACTCTTTCAAGACCAAACCAAGGAAAGAAGTGAAGTTACTTCTCCAATTCTTATTTTTTTGGCCAAACATGCTCAAAATTTATAAAAAAAATATATATATAAACAAAATGATAAAGAAACAAATATATAAATAAATAATTTTTTTAGTCAGAAAATTAAAAGAAAAAAAAGATTAAAAAAAGGGAAAATAATAAGAATAAATAAAATTACAATTATAATGATGTCTTTTGACTTTCACATATGAAGCTCTTTACAAAGGGGTTTGATCATTTCTAAGTCCAATTCTATAATAATATCCATTTGTCAGCCCCTTTCGAGTGCCTCCGATCACGCCACTAACTCATGCGGCTCATTCCACCGTTTTTCTTATTAATAATTTAAAAAGGTATTCAATAATAAAATTTAGTACGTAACATATATATATATATATATATATATTGAAAAACATATGACTATTTTAAGTTTGACTATATTTAAAATCATATATATAGTCACATAGTTTTATTTGTGTTTTATTAGAAGGTGACAATGTTCAAGTTCTCAATATTATAATGAGATAATCATTGCAAGTTTAACATAAATGATAGAAAGAACAAACCTAAATAATTAATATTCTAATGGTTAAAGATAATTGATATAACTTTTTTTTTTTAAAGTTGAATATATAAGACTTTTATGTTGTTTTAGTATAATTAGGGATAGAGGATTCAAACCACAAAATTCGTGGTCACTACCATAATTGGACACCAATTGAACTATGCTCACTTTGACTTCTAAACTTCTATATTTGTACTCTAAATTTCAAATTTTGTATGTAATTGGTATATGATAAAAAAAAAATTTAAATTAGTGAACCTATTATATGTAATATAATAATCCTTTGGTTAAAAATTTTATGTGTTTTATTTTAATTTGTTTAATCATGTTTTCTAACTAAACACTTGAATTCTTAGCTAAATTTAAAAAATATAAACACATTTTAATATTTATTTTTTTTAGTATTCTAAACTTGGTTTGATTCTTGAAAACACTTATAAAGAGTAGGTTACAAAAGAAAAAAATCTATAAATAAAAGTAGTGTTTATAAGTTTAATTTTTAAAAATCGAACGATTACCAAAAGGACCTAAATAGTTATCTCACAACAGCTTAAAAACTAAACTTATATCTAACGATCATGTGTTGACCTGATAGTAAACAGGAGGCAAGATCTTGATAAACAACTAAAAGGTCATAAGTTCAATCCATGGTGGAATGTTTTGCGGATTTTCTTAACACCAAATTGTTGTAGGGTGAGAAGAGTTATCCTGTGAGATTAGTCGAGATGTGCGCAAGCTAGCTCATAATGTTGTAGGGTCAGGAAGGTTGTCTCGTGAGATTAATCGAGATGCACGTAAGAAGAGAAAAACATTCTTTTCTTCATACATCACGTGAAAAGCAAAAATCACTTCATTAAATTTCGTTTGAGAAAACTTTATGTGAAACTTATAATTGTATCAATTAAACCTCTAAACTTTCATAAATTAATAAATTTAGACTCTTAGTAAAAAAAAAAAAATTTAGAATCGTTCTTGCATTTACTCTAATAATCCATTTTGTAGAATCGACATTTGAAGAAATTTACACACGTTTGAGAATTAATGTAGGAATAATTTTCAAATGCAATAATAAATGGAGAGTTTAAATTGATTGGTTTATGAAAATTTATGAATTTAATTAACACAAATTATAAGTTTCACATGATATTGGTCAAACATAATTCGGAGGAGTGTGGAAATTGATACACTTACGAAAGTTTAAGGGTTAAATTGATACAATTATTAGTTTAAAATTTTAATTGTTACAACACGAAAGTTGAAAGTTATAAATTGATATTTGAAAAAATTAATATTTGTTGATTTGAGAATAAGTGCAATTTGCATAGTCAATCAACAACCAACTGTAGAAAAATAATTAGGTTAAAATATCATTTTGGTCTCCATACTTTGAAATTTGTTCAATTCTAATCTCTATATTTTCAATAAATATTAAATTTAGTCCTTCAAAATTAAATGTTACTAAAATTGAATAAATAATAATAATAATAATAATAATAATAATAATAATTTTATTATAAACTGTTTTTTAAAAAATCAATAATAAATTAGTAACAAGAGCTAAATTTAAGATTTATTGAAACTATCTGATTAAAAAATTAAAATTAAACAATTTTAAATCAAAATAATATTTTAACTAAATAATAACAAAGCTTCGGGGGATTCACAATCTGCACGTCCAAGCATGCCCCAAATGATAGCGCTATTGGGCAACCACTCCTTTCCCATCTTTCTAAACTTAATCAATTACTTCTCGTATCTATCAAAATATATAAAAATTACAATTTGAATTCATGTTGGTTATTTCTTTTTTTTTTTTAGGTTAAAATATCATTTTATTTCCTGTATTTTTAAGTTTGTTTAATTTTAGTTTTTATATTTCAAATGTCAAATTTTAGTTTATGTACTTTCAATAAATCTTACATTTAGTCCCTACTACTTGTTTATTGTGGATTTTTTCATTATTTTTTATTTTTTATTAACACTTTCACTATAAATTTCCAAAAAAATATTCTTTGCATTAAAGTTATTACATTTAGTCCCTACTACTTGTTTATTGTAGATTTTTCATTACTTTTTATTTTTTTATTAACACTTTCACTATAAATTTCCAAAAGAATATTTACATATTATGTTTCTTTGCATTAAAATTATTATGATTATGTAATCAATTTCGACAAAAATTAACTTTGAGAGACTAAATTTAACATTTATTAAAAGTAAAAGGACTGAAATTAGATATTAGAAAGTATAAAGACTAAAATTGAACAAATTGCAAAGTATAGGGACCAAAATGGTATTTTAACCTTCTTTTTATTATTTATAACTTATAGCTACTAAATTAATTATTCATTAAGATAACTTAACAATGAATGATATGTATTTATTTTCTTAAGTTGAAAGTTTTTCTTTTTTTTTATGTTGAATTATTAGTTAATCTAGTCCTTAACACATTTAACATTTTTGAAATTGATGAATATGTTAGATATAAAATTGAATTTTGTGCCTAACAAGACATTAAGCTTTTAGTGATTGTGTGGTTTTAGAAATTTAGATAATTAGAATATTTGGATGTTCAGAATCTTAGATGTTTAGAAATAAAGATGATTAACATTATAATTTATTATAGTTGTTTTGAAGAAAAAATTTATAAGAATGTTAAAAAATATTTGGACAATTATTTTTGTTTGGCAGAATTTTTGTCTAAGAATGTCTTAAGATTATGTATTATACCAATAATGCCCTTATTAATTTTTAAGATGATCTTTCATATTATTTTAATATAATTTAAAAGGCTCTTTTCAAATATAGCAAAAGAAACCAAAATATTTATAAATATAACAAAATTTCATTATCTGTCGCGATCTATCGCGGTCTATCACAGATAGACAGTGTATTTTGCTATAAGTAGTAAATATTTTCAGCAATTTTATCATTTAAGATAATTTCTCTAATTTAAAACTTACATAATATTTTGGTATTTATTATTTTAATATTATATTTTAAACTAAATTTAGTTTATATATAGAAATAACTAAAAATATTTTCACTAGTTGTACAAGAGTGAGAACTTACTAAGTACATAAGTATTAGGGAACTATTAAAATGGTATAATAAAAGGAATATTGCACCTTAAAATAAAGAATAATTGTGTTGGGTAGCATTTTAAGGGATAATAATTAAGTGTATAATAATATTTTTAAAAAAATGGCAAATATAGCAAAATTTATCAATGATAGACTAGACTTCAAAGGCACAATCTAAATTTTGCTATATCTACAAATTCTTTCTCATCGTACTATTTCTGTAAATAGTTTGGACATGATTGCAATATTTGCAACTACCTTTAAAATAAATCAAGATATTATTCTATTTAAATAAAATTTATTTTACATCTAAATGTAAAGTAGGAACAAAATTGATTGCATATGGTCGTCTGTGAGTGATAAATGCAAATTGGTTATACTAAAAAAAGCAATTATTCTTTAAGTTGCAAATTAAAAATGTGAAATAAAGAAAATTGATGAAATGTAGAAGCATAAGGACAAAAATGTCATTCGAAAATGCACTACGTGAGGATCTTAAAAATTCATATTGCAAGAGAGCATAAAAAATTAGATAAAACTTATTATACGAGCATTTCAAGATGTTTAGATATTTCACAATTCCACAAAATGAATAGGTCCATTTGCTTATCTTACGGAAATCTTAGATTCACTCCGAACCTCTCTCTCCCCCCTCCACTACGTTCATCAATTTTAAAAACTATGGAATAAATCAATAATCTATTACACACGAGATTGAAAGCTTTACAGACTTGTTGGACATAAAATCAAACATGTAGGGACTTATTAGACATTAAAAAAAAAAAAAAAGTTTAAATGTGTATCAAATGATATGTACTTTTGTGTTAATTGTACACCTTTATTTTATTTTAACTTTATCATATGATACTTTTATAAATTTAGAGAAATTAACTAGAATTCTTTTAAATATAATATAAGAGAAAAGATTCGAACCACAAATCTATTCATTGTCATAAAATAACATAAATTTAATTTTGCAACTAATAGTTCTCGTCATAGATATTAAAACCAAATGTCAAATGCCTTATAGCAATTGCTTAGCAATAAATGAAAAGAATAATGCTCTATATTTTTCTACCCCTATCCCTTTGATTGTGATTGCTAGGGATGTTGAAGGGGAGGTTGAGTTGGAAATGATCCACGGTGTCCATACGGTGTCCATTTTATTACATTCTTAGTTATTATACTAATTTGATAATATTTGCTATCGACTAACCAACTAGTTAATATGCCGTCATGTCATCGATGTAAATGTTTGAATTCTACACATTTAAGTAATTTTTCAATTTAGTTTATATTTTTAAAAAGTTTTAGCTACTACTTTAAGGTTCAATGTTCTTCAATTATGTTATCATTGTTGAATTTTAACCCACAAAATTTAAAAAGATTCTAGTCGTTATTTTATGGTTTAATAATATTTTTCAATTATACAACCCCACCCCTGAATTTGAGATGCCTTCTTATTTAAATTATTGGAAGAATGTTTTTCTATAACAAAAGGATTTAATCAAAATTAGTGTGTATGGTTATTTTATTTTATTTTTGAGGAAATTCAAGTTATTTGGTTGGTTACACTCCATCTAAAAATGATTCTACAAATGCTAGGTTACCATAAAGTGATTCTAAAGCAATTATTGGTCAAGCACTTTAGAATCACTTTTTGAATGATGGACCTCAATTATTCAAAATATATATTATTGACTAATTATGTTACGTCTTGAGTTTAAAAGGGGTATATAAATGAACAGATATTCCACCTAGATGAGAGAGGTTGAGAGAATATGAAAATTGTGGTTAATAAAAGCTGAAAAAGTTGAAAGTTACTACTTTACTAATAAAGTGCACCTTTTTTTTTTCAGTGGCTCAATCATAAAAAAGCAATCCTATATTGGGTGACCTTTCTTAGGAAACATATGAGTGAGGACAAGCAAAGATGACGTTGTCAGGTTGATGTAGGAGAGTGTTATGGCCATTAAATGTTGAATCCAAAATTTGAATCTTAGACTTGAAACGATACAAATTAATAAGTAAAAAATGATATTTTGTTTGTTTCTAAACACATTACTTTTTTTTTCTCTAAAAAAAAATGATCTACCAAAACCACCTAGGAAGTTAATCTAAACTTTCTAATTTAAACTCATTTTATATATATGAAAAAAAATCTTAATTTTGTTAATTAAAATGTTCCAATTAATTTTTTTTTTTCTCCTTGGTTACATTATCTTAAAAGCAATTTTAACCACGAGTTATTTGTTATACTATCTTTAAAAGTGTGTAAAGTGATTATAGTACTATATAGATGATCAATTTAAAAGTGATTCTTTCGAAAATCATTTTAAACTCATTTGATTATTTGAAAAATAATTCTTATCTTTTTCAAATCATTAGTGTAAATATTAGAAACTAAAACATATATTCAACTTAAAAATTAAATAAGCATAATTATCAAAATCTAGGAATTACAGTGGTAATTTAACCCTTTTTTTTTTTTTTTTAAAATCATATCTATAATTTTTCTTTATAAATAAAGGTTATTTATAAGTTTAGTCTCTAAACTTTCACATTTATGCTTATCTTATTCTTTGAACTTAAAAATGTTTAATAAGGTTATTGAACTTTCATTTTGTGCCTAATAAGTTCATGAATTTTAAAAATTTGTATCCCAAACTTTTAATTTTGTTTTCCAATAGGTCTTTGAACGTTTAGATTTGTGTCTAATGTGCCATTGACCTATGCTACCATTTTTAAAAACCACATGGTGTAAATTCTAACTTTCTATACTAAATTATAACGTTCTCTAAATCATATGAATCAAATTTGTAATTTAACTTCCATGAAACTGCTAACATAGAATTGAAACATTTATAAGTTTACCAACTCATTAAATATTTTACAGTTCGAGGAGATAGTTGGATAGTTTTTAAAATTTAGAATTTCTTAAGGCTTAATTGCAAATAAGTTCTTGTAATATTTAGTCATTGTAGTTTTAAAAGTTAAAATTTAATTCTTATAATTTAATAAAATTTTAAAATTAGTCTCTATGGTTTGATACATTTCTCATATGTATACTCTATACTATAAATATTACGTACGAGTGTTTTTTCTAACCATAAGAACTAAATTTTAATTTCATGGACTAAATTCTAACTTTTTGCAAATTATAGAGACCTAATTTATAATCTAACATTTTCTTAAATAAAAACTTACCAGTTATACTTGTAATTCAATTTAAAATGATTTTTATTTTTCCAAATTTAGAGAGAGAGAAAAGGAAAAAATTATCGAAAATAGCCTCAAAATGTTTCCTTCTTTCACAACTAACACACTTTTAGAAAATCGTTCAAATAGTTTTTCTCAGTGTTTTTCGTTCAAAATCAGCCCTCGAGATTTGAATACAAAATTAAGTTCTTTTTATCTTATATCCAAACTACCGATTCTTTTGATTTTTTAAAAGTGTACTTGTGAAAGATAAAAATGTTTTAAGACTATTTTTCTCAATAATTTTTAAAAAAGAAAGAAAAAATTGGAGGAAAGAAAATAAATAAATAAATAAAGTAGGTGGTGGTATCAAATATTTATTATGCATTTGTCAGCTTTGCGATACTTCTCTTTCTTTTCCGCTCCAGCAATTGGTTCCCCACAGATCCAACGGTCACAGACAGCAACATAGGGAACACCGCTGCCACGTGGCGCCATATCTGCCCACCTCTCCTATTAATTTTGGCTATCCAACTTTCTTTTATTCTTTTCAATCACGTGACGCTCTCAGCTTTTAAATCCCAAAGGAAAAAAAAAAAGGTTAAATTACAATTTTGGTCAATAAAAATAAAAATAAAAATCCGCCGATCTCAAACTTTACAAATTGTATAGTATAAATTGTACAAATTTGTGTCTGAAGTAAATCATTTAATTTTAAAGTATTATTTATTTAGTAAATCTGTAAGCCTTTAATATTGGATCTAGACCTTATAATTTTAATTTTTTTTTTCTAAAAAAACAAAAAACTTATTTGTCATTATTTGACCGTTCCAAATATAGAAAAAATAATTAAATATTTATAAATATAACAAAAATTTACACATATAGTAGATAAACTATGATATTTTGTTATTATTTGTAAATATATTTAACAGTTTTGTCATTTGAAATAACTTTTTCTTTTTTTAGGCAATATTTATCTTTATCTTTTTCTAATTTATAGGTCTAATGGACGTTGAATGTAATATTTTGTGATAAAAAATTCAAGTTTTGGTCTAATATATCAATTGTTTTTAAAAAGACTAAATGTCAGGGCTCTTTAAATATAAAATAAAAGTTTAGAGATTTATTAATCACTCACAAAATTGAAGTAAATACTTATAAAATTTATTGTAAGAAATAAATACAAAATTTTAAAATTAAGAAAAAAAAGTTATCAAATGGGAACTTATTATTAAACCATGAAAGTTAGAGTAATAAATTATAGAGAAAAAAATACTTTTTGAGTGGGTCTAGTTTCTATTTAGTCCCTAAATTTCAAAATGTTACATATTTAGTCTTTATATTTAGAATTTAGTTTCATTTTAATCGTCGAGTTTCAAGATGTTATAACTTTACCTTTGAGATCTGAATTTTGTTTTAATGGTAATATTTTAAAAGTAGACAAAAAAATCATTTTTTCCTAAATTCAAATTCCACCCAAAAAGAAAAAAGAATGAAAGAAAGATATAGAGGGTATTATAGCCATTTCACTTTCACTTGTTTTTTCTTTTCCTTTTTCCAGTGAGAGGTGCGGTTAGAGGAGAAATTTCAACTTTGTTGACGTTCCATCATTGGGTTCTCATTTGCTTCCACGGCCATTGGTTTATCTCAAACTTCTCTCATCCCCGAGACTTAGACTGATAGCGACGGCTCCGCCGTGAGTTACCGAAAAATTCGGCCGCTCCGGCCACTCGCATTTTCCTTCTGCTTCACGATTTACAGTCGCCGGCCGTTCTGATTCGCGGTTGTTGTGTTACTGTTTCATCTATGTCCGTCCCTCAGCATTCATTTCCATCTTTCTACGTTCGGTACGTTTACTTTCACCTGCTTGCTTTTTTTGCTTTTTCAATAATCCTTTTCCTCTCTCTCTTTAATCGTCACTTAGATGCTTTATTCCACTCGTAAAGCTTCATCGTCTTCTCCAATTTACTCTGAAGCTACGCCTTGAATCCTTCTCTCTGCCATTGCGGTTTTGGATTGAAGTTCATGTAATCGTGTTTGCGTAGCTGATTTTATTATCTTTATGATCTTTCCTTTCGGAGGAATCTCGCAGAGTATCGTTTCATTATCGATGATTTAATTGTCCAGTGGTTCCTTGTTCCTTGTAAATTGTTGCATTCGAAGTTTGCTTTGAGTCGAAGTAAAACAATGAGTTCCAGTGTGCAATTATTTTCGGGATAAGATTTTAATAATCTTGCTTAACTGAGGATTTGATGAAGATGAGCTAACTGTTAGAACTGTATATTAGCGCCGTTGCGTAGAACTTTAACCGCGCGATATTCCGCGTCCATTTTGAGACGCACATTGTGAATGGTATACATTTCGGGTTTTTTCTTTTCAGTTTTGGAACATTATTTAATATATTGTGGTCGTTTTCTTAAAGTGCACGAGGCTTGAAGACGACGAAAAGCGCAGCAGAGTAGCAGAGGCTTCGGATCAGACCCAACGGCAGAAAAGAAGAAGGGGAAAAGGGTAATCTTAAAAACGACGGCTTTTGGAGGGATCGCATCGATTTCTTTCTCGAGCAAGTAAGCCATTGCAATCGATATCTGAACCGCATCGCTCTACCTAATGGATACATCGTTTTCGGGAACGGTTTTCTGAAAGGACTGACGATTCCACAGTATGTTTTTTCTTTCTATTTTTTCTTTTTGTTCCTCGTCTTCTTTATTTTAATTTCAAAATTCACAGTACCAATAACATCTGACCACATCTTATCGTCTACAGCGATAATGAGAATACAAAGAAAATAACGTTCTGATGGTTGGATGACAATGCTTACCCTTTTCAAATTCCTCGAATTTGTCTGTAAGCTCTGTGGGTATCCACAATAGGGAAGGTTTCTGTCTTACATGGCATTTGTGATTTTTTTGGGGGAAACTGCCCCCACAAAGAAAAGGGTTTAAAAAGGGATGCGTAGAACTGAAGGTTAGGCTAGATTGCTAAAGGCTTTACCATGATATGGCAATTATCATTAATATGCTTTTTAACTTTTATCATTTTGCGGGTGGCGGGTAAATACCCATGATTAGCTTGTAGTTGCAGTTATTAATATTCTTTCTGCAGTTGGTTGGGTGAGGGGGTTGGTCAGATCGGAAGACACCCATGGCTTGCTGGATGGTTACGACATGGAGTAATTAGCATTTGTTTGGCATATTGATAGTAATTAGTGATTAGTAGTATTTTATGCAGGTAATTTCAGTCATTAAGGGCTTATAAGCTTTCCTTTTCTTGTTCAAGGAACTAATTTAATTGAAATCTCAACAGTGTCCTGTAAATGTGCGAAGCATGAGTACAATGACTTGGGTATCCGTTCTTGTTTCATCTTCGAGAGTACTACAATTATCGATTGATATAGACTGAATCGAGGTGGTGGCCTGTTGGGCTGGGAGAAGGTTTGGGAAATGGGGGCGGTTGCTGGAGAGGAGTTGATGAAGTTGGAGAAAATGCAGGGGATAAATGCTCGTGAAGAGAAAATTCTTGTTTTAGTAAGGCTGAGACCCTTGAACGAGAAGGAGATTATGATGAATGAAGCTGCAGATTGGGAGTGTATCAATGATACTAGTATCTTGTACCGGAATACCTTACGGGAGGGGTCCACATTTCCAAGTGCCTATACTTTTGGTGAGGAAAGCTGATCTCTCTTGGTTTTAAAAATCCTCTGTAAAACGTCTGTAAACATGTAACATTTCGGGTTAGTCTTAGTATTTTGTTGAATGTTTTGATAGTTTTTTTTGTTTAAGCTTGAAGGATTTCGCTTCATCACTTGATGGGATTATGATATACATGTTGTTTGTTACATTAAATATATATTTTTAATGATTTTGACGTTTATAACTGACTGTGGCTTTGTAGATAAGTCCATGTTTCAAAATATTTCTATGCGACTATGCCTGTACATTATGCCATGGAAGGATGCCATTGATATGACTATAACTTTTGACTCAATAGTTAATGGTATTGTTTAAGAGGTTTATTTAAATTTTTGCTCACTTTTTTCGGTGATAGATAGAGTATTTCGAGGTGATTGCTCTACAAAGCAGGTGTACGAGGAAGGAGCCAGAGAAATTGCATTTTCTGTAGTCAGTGGTATCAACTGTAAGTACACAATTCTATTCTACTTTGATATATAACATGTCAAGGTGTCAAACGAACAAGCAAAAACCTAACTCCAATATATATGCTTCCAAATTTCCAGCAAGTATTTTTGCATATGGTCAGACAAGCAGTGGAAAGACATATACCATGAATGGAATTCTTGAATATTCAGTGGCGGATATATTTGATTACATTAGAAGGGTGAGATAATTGTGGTTATTGCACTACACCCTTTACCTTTACCGGAAGCAATGCTCTATTCTTATTGTCTTTGTTTGCTTTCTTTTCCACGAAATAAATTTCAGCATGAAGAAAGAGCATTCATTGTGAAGTTTTCAGCTATTGAGATATATAATGAAGCTGTTAGAGACCTCCTGAGCACAGATACTAGTCCTCTCAGGCTGCTAGATGACCAGGAGGTGGATATGTTGTTTTTTACGTCTAAGAAAAGAACTTCTGTAGTTTTCTTATTTTGGCATTTTCTCACAGTTTTTGGTTGTTAACAGAGAGGGACTATTGTGGAGAAAGTCACTGAGGAAACTTTGAGGGACTGGAACCATTTAAGGGAGCTCATTTCAATTTGTGAAGGTAAAGCATTTTGAAAAATCTTGCCAGTCTCTGATTATTTCATATTTTAATGAAATCTGGTTATAATATGCAGCTCAACGACGGATTGGAGAGACCTCACTGAATGAGAAAAGTTCTAGATCTCATCAAATTATTAAACTGGTGTGCTTCACATCTCTTCGTAATTAATACCATGATCAATCTGATTTAAGGATTCAATTTTCATCTCAGGGATAAATTTTTCAACCAACTTCCTTGTTGATTCATGCAGACAATTGAAAGTTCTGCTCGAGAGTTTTTAGGAAAAGACAATTCAACGACACTTGCTGCTAGTGTGGTAATGATCATCTAACTGTATATTGTGAATAGATAACCATACAGCTAATATACTGATTACATTTCTTCCAACTTTTAAGAAACTTCATTCCACAACAGCACTTCAATGTGTGAGAAGCAAATTGTCTTCATTCCTCACTCTCCCGTCATTTCTGGCAGAGTTTTATTGATTTAGCTGGGAGTGAACGTGCAACTCAAGCATTATCAGCAGGGACGAGACTGAAAGAAGGATGTCACATAAATCGCAGTTTATTGACTCTGGGTACTGTCATTCGCAAATTAAGGTACTTGAAGTCCTCTTTCCTTTCCTTAACGTTGTTGACATTTTTATTTTTCAAGGTCTGTTGAGAACTATTTTGCTCTGTCACTGTGGGTCTTCTTCCACCAAACTCAAAGTTTTCCTATTTCCTCTTTCTCCTTTAGATTTGAGTGAATTGTCATCTTTTTGCCAAATTGCCACTTGTCACTGATGCTTGTCTCATGCATTTTCTCTAATGAATTAAGAATAAATATGGAATTGGCAGTGTGCATGGTAACCCTGGAGGGAGGGAGTAAAAAGTGTTGGCATATAGAGAGGTTTCCCCAGGCAATACAGAACTTCTCTTACGTTCGTGTGGGGATCTATATGCAATTCTACAATCCTTTTTTAATTGTTTTTTTTCCTTTGCGTGTATCCTACTTATACGATCTTAAGATTTTGGTCTACTGTGTTGTCTGACTTGTGTCTGTATCGATAGTTCCATTATGCTTCCCTCCAGTTTTTGCCTATGAAGTGTTTCCCGATGTTTCACTAATTTATGTAGCATCCTTGGGAAATTTTAGCTTGATGTTCGATGGGACTTGCATCTTGGAAAAACTCATTTATGGAAAAATTCACTTTAGCCATTATGGATGCCTTTGTGATTGGAAAGGAAAAGAACAAAATATTTTGTGATAATGAATTTTGAATTAACTTCTGTTACAATGTCGTATTTTAGGTATAAAAAGATCAAATTGGTTGCCGACTAGATGTTATGCCCTCTCACTTTTTTTTCTGTTTCTTTTTGTAAAATTTGTACAGTAAGTGAAGCTCTCTGTATTTTTATAACCCTTGGTGGTGTTATGTGGTGCAGCAAAGGAAGAAATGGTCATATCAATTACAGAGATTCTAAGCTGACACGAATATTACAGCCCTGCTTAGGTGGCAATGCTAGAACAGCCATCATCTGTACATTGAGCCCTGCAAGAAGTCACGTTGAACAAACTAGAAACACTCTCTTGTTTGCTTGTTGTGCAAAAGAGGTGACAACAAAAGCTCAAGTCAACGTGGTCATGTCTGATAAGGCTTTGGTTAAGCATTTGCAGAAAGAGTTAGCGAGATTGGAGAGTGAGTTAAGAACTCCTGCCCCTGTTTCGTCCAGTTCTGAATATGCAGCCCTACTGAAAAAGAAAGATCTTCAAATTGAGAAGGTTGTATATTCTACCTGAATTCATGCTCGTCATATATGCTTGAATTAATTTGAAGTTCTAAATTTTATTTTTCTGCTGTGGTTCGCCATGATCTTAAATTTATTTGTGTCATAATGAGGAGAGGTAGACATTTTGCGGAGCCTTTTCTTTCCTTCTGAAAAATTGAAGAAAAATGTTCATCTGGTCAGTTACATATTCATTTGATGTAGTTATTGTTTCACAAATCCTGCTCATCATTTGCATATTTGTAATTCTAAGAACATATCCATATCTGTTCTATAATTTAAGTTCGGTGTCGAGAACTGCATAAGAGAAGACCTTACGATAGTTTTCTGCCTGTTATATGTGGCCATAGCTGTCCTGTGTTACGCTTGATCAAACGACAACCCAAACTGGTTGTCTCACACTCAAATTGTAGCCACGAGGAGGCAAAAGTTTGCATGATAAATGCTTATAGATTACATTATGTTCCATCTTGCAGATGGCGAAGGAGATTAGAGAACTCACTAAGCAAAGGGATCTCGCTCAATCCCGAGTTGAAGATTTACTTCGTATGGTTGGACATGATGATGTCTCGAGAAAGGTAAAAATTTACTGATTGATGTTACTGTGATTTACATGCATGCATATATAGTCAGTTTTCTTTGTATTCTTCATATTACTTGCTTGCCTTCTTTCCAGGATATCAAAACTAGTTATTCCAAATTGCAAGCAAGGGATGGTTTAGAGTATGAAGGTTCACCATCAGAAACTTCAAGTGTGGCTGATTTTCGTGGTAGAGATATGGGTGGAAAATCCTTTAACAATCCTCATTATTATGGTGGAGACAGTGATGATGGAAAGAGGTTCCTCGACTCTCACTCAGGTCAAAGTGGAATTACAACCGCTCTTGCAATAGCAGAAGATTCCGATGACTGCAAGGAAGTTCAATGCATTGAAATGGGGGAGTCAGTCAGAGACGATGGCTTGTCACCGCTTGCTGCTAACAATGGTGAATTTAGAGGAATGCCTTTTACTAGGTCAAACGATAGAAATATAATAGGTCATGAATTGATATCAACCCCTGTGAATGGGAACAGAGAAGCACACCAGATACAAAATAATTCAACAAATGGTCAACCAGAGCAAAGACTCCAAGATGTAAGAAGGATGGACATTAATTCTATGAGTAGTCCCTACCATGACGATGCATGTTCAAAGGTTGCTGCTGACATGTCAAGCTCCAGAAGCTTGAAGCTAGCCAGAAGCTGGAGTTGTAGAGCCAATTTCACTACTGAGCTATCACCTGATAGAGGAGAGACCACCCCTCCTCATGGATTTGACAAAAGCTTTCCTGGAAGACCTGAAGGTTTTGAACGGAAACTCCCACAATTAGACTTTGATGGCAGCCTCCCGAGACTTGATTCTCAGTCTTCTATAGGAAGTGCTCGGAGCATTAAAACTTCTGCAGATGAAGACGTTACTCGCTTAGACGCCTTTGTTGCTGGGTTGAAGAAAATGAGAAACTCAGAGTGTGGGAAAGAACTTGCTGAGGGGCAGGTGAGGATGCTCTTTTTTTACTTTCTCAAATTAGATTGCACAGTTTCCTAGATAATATAAGTTCCTATAATTTCTTGCGGATGGGCAATCGTATGGTGTGTGCTTTAGAACTTGGGTGAGTTTATATCTTGGCGCATATAATGCTGTTGTGATTGCTTTGTGAGTCTGACATGAAAAACAACTCGATATCTCTTTTTCTTAGCTTGAATACTGGGTCTCCCTTGAAGTCTATCTTTGTTATCTACGGACAGTCTGAGCACTTCATTGGTTTGTGCAGAATCATCAATTTATGCCACTGCAAGGTTGCAACTAAAGCAAATATCATACTCCTACCACTTTTTAGATCAACACATTTTTGACCTATGCCTCTTGCGTTAATCCCACAATTTGCTTGATGACGTTGATAGGAAGTGATCAACTTACGATTTAGTATTCAGGTCTATGTATTTTCATTTCTCCTAATTATTAGAAGCATGTTCTTACTACTAGGTTCTGGAGGATGGACAAGAAATAGATTTCTTAAAGAACACAAATTATGTTGGAGGTGAGGCATTGCCAGATGGATTAGTCACATCGGATTGGAACGAAGAATTTCAGAGGCAGCAGAGGATGATAATTGAGCTTTGGCAAACTTGCAACGTTTCGATTGTCCACAGATCTTACTTTTTCTTGCTCTTCCAAGGCGATCCTGCCGATTCCATTTACATGGAAGTAGAGCTTAGGAGACTGACTTTTCTAAAGCAAACATTTTATTACGGCAATGCAGCTATGGATGATGGCCGGAAAGTCTCTTTTTCTTCAAGGTTAGTCCTCGTTCTAGCATGTTTTATCTTTGATTTATAGCTTCATACAATGTGTTCACATACAAAAAGTAATTTAAGGTAGACTGCAACCCACAACCTAAGTATAAAAAATGCCTTTTCAACTAGTTCAAATATTGCAGAAGTACATAATTACAAAACAGGACACGTAATTTATGCTAGTGAATGCTACAAAAGGGAAACTATCCCAAAAACTTCCAAAAGAGGTCTCACCATCTTTGAAAATCTTAGAGCAGTATCTAGAAAATAGGTTGGGAAAAAGAAAAAGGAGAGAAAGTATTCTCTCTGCGGAGGATCTTTGAAATACGATTAGGAATAATTTCTATTTGTGAACATCTATTGATTCGGTTTTTTGTAATTATTAGCTTAGCTTTATTCTTTTGGATTGGAACCCCATTTTGTACTTGGGTGTGGGCTTTCTTTTTTTTGGCTTGTTTTTTTCTTTTGATGTCCTTGTATATCCTTTCATCGTAACGAAAGCAAGGGTTCAAGAGTTTAGGTTTGAATACTGTTGTCACTGCTCTTTCAAAATGCACAAAACAGGTTAGAGTGACATTTTAGAATATCATTAATTCCATCAATTGTTTGATCGAATAGAGGTATTGTTAAATCACTGATCGACCTAAAAGATTAAACTAATGAGTAAAGGTAAATTTAATATTATATCCACTCTAACAAGTATAACGGTTTCTTCAAAGCCTTGGTTGAAAAGTTTGCAAACCTTTTCAAACTTTTGTGTTTTTTCCCTCCTTTCCGGAGTTCGCCGATGAAGTTTGTAACTTGTTTAAAAAGAAATTCATAGTATGTCAACCCGTGCCTAATGCTTGCTCATTTTTTTCCTGCTTGGGAGACAGTACGAGGGATCTTCGTCGCGAGAGAGAAACATTGAGTAAGCTAATCCAGAAGCGATTCTCAGAAGATGAAAGAAAAAGATTGTTCCAGAAGTGGGGAATTGCGTTGAATTCGAAACGCCGAAGGCTGCAGCTGGTCAGCCAGTTGTGGAGCGATCCGAAGAACATGAACCACGTAACAGAGAGTGCAGCCATTGTTGCCAAGCTTGTGAAGTTTGCTGAGCAAGGACAGGCCCTCAAGGGGAACTTTGGTCTCAGCTTCATTACACCTCCACAAAAGAGTAGATCATTTAGCTGGATAAACAATAGGACTTCTCTTATGTGACCTGAGCTGCACATAAAATAACTATACTTACAAGGTAACATTTTCCAGTACTGAAATTACCACATCATTTGTTTTTGTATTGTTTTGTTTTTATTTTTTTTACCAGTAATTAATATAGTTATGAAACTAAAGCATCATTAATTGTAATATGCTGTATAAATGTCTTGTAAACTTGCTTGATCTAGGAGTTAAGGTAGATTAGGCTGATGATTTATTTGGGTTTTTTTTTTTTTTTTTTTTTTTCCTTTTTGTGTGTATTTTGTGAAACTTATTAATTCCCAGATACATTGTCTTTCAAGCTGAGATGACCATTGTTGTCACGTTTTCCATTTCTTTTTCTCTTCAAAATTGGATTTATTGTTGAAAACTAATCATTAAATGGGCATTTGAGGACCAATTGCAAATATAACAATTAGGTTTATAATATTAACAAATATAACACAATGCAAAAGAATTTACAAATATAGCAAAATCTAGATCCAACTTTGGAATTTATTAGTCTAACAGAGATCATAATATTAGACCCAAATTACATAATTAACTTTTATATACATAGACTAATGGGCTAACTTTTTTTTTTTACCCTTTTACACATGTCAAAACATACTATCACATTTTTAATATATCGCTTAAGGTTGACCATATCTATCATAACCCTAATGTAATGACTATAAGTGAAAGAATCCAAAATCACAACTAATTTTCTTCTTTTCTTGATTTCATTTTCAAAATAAAAAATCCTTATTTTAATTAAATTTTGTGATTCTTTTTCTTTAATTTTTTCTTAATGTTTAAATATTTTAGAGTTTTTTGTATGGATACCTTTACATTAATGATCCATCTCCCAGAAATGTATGAAATCTAACCTTTTGCTTATATAAGGTATCGCATTAGGGATGATATATTGTAGTCATAAGGCCCACAACACGATCTCTTTCCTGATCTCCTCTTTTTTTCAACCCAGGCACAACAAACTATGAGAAAAATAGAGAAACACAATAAATATGCATTTTATAACATATTGCTTAGGGATGGTCTAAAAATGAAGATCATAATAGAGAAGACCATCTTATTTTTCTCACAAAAAACACGACAAACTACGAGAAAAATGTGAAAAATAGACATGGGCCATGGCCAACCTTAACATCAAGATTAGATTTCATATTTTTGTGGAGGGTGGGTGAAGGCGCTTGTGAATGGGTCATCCATATAAAAACTCCTAGATACCTATCGTAGCCTCAATTTTTTAATCTTTAAGCCCTCTCATAGCCGATAATAATCTATCATTTCATACTATTCTTTTCTCTGTAATCTTCTTCTCCTTCTGATTTCCATTTGTTATATATGTTATGGCCGAAAAATCATCCATCAAACAGGAAGACTGAATTGTTCATAATGAAGAAGTGGAAAAAAAAAAAAAAAAGGAAAAAAGAACCCCAAATCTCTGCTAAACCTCTTAGCTGAGCAAACTGGACATTGATTTTGTTCTTTGAGATACACGTTTTCAAGGGCAAGGGATTATTTCTAGTTGGTATCTATCTTAGGTTTTTTAAATGGTTTTTTAAACCCTCTCATAACGATTTTTATTGGGTACATTTTTATTGACTTAAACTTATACATGGTCAAACTTCAACGCCTATATAATCTTTCATGAATTATCTTTAAAAAATTAAGTCATTAAATTGATTTGTCTATGATTAGCCTATGATTAATGTGAACTTAGACAAATAAAAACATAAGCCAAGGTCTTAAAAGTTTTTTTCTATGTTTTGGTTAAAAAAAGTCTATGTCTTATCCTTGATTGAACGTGTTGCGGACCGGTTGATCGAAAATGCATACTACATATTTGTTGATGGTCTTGCTCACACTTTCCTTCCTATGCTTTGATTAGGTAGGTAGAAGCAATTAAAACAATTAATATTTTCTTTATTTATGATGTAATAAGGGGAAAAAAGTAGTTAACAATATTTCGGTCTTATATCACTGGAATTCTAATATTAGGCTATTGAATTAAGAAGAAACTAGCATCATCGATTATTTAACAATGTATTTGTCTTTATACCACTGAAAATCTTTAAAATACCTCACCAAAAAATATGCACTAGAAATGTAAAAAAATCTCTGAAATGCCTCACATATGAAATGTGATTCCTGTACCAAAAAAAAAAAAAAAAAATCTACAAATAAGCAAGCATAGCTAATTCGAAAGGATGAAAATAAATTATCGAGATATTCGATACCCTTTTACGTAATGTATTGACGAATCACAACTTCGTAGAATACACGATTTTTTTTTTTTAATTTGGTTAATTCATTAGTAATTGTGGAGAATTTGGTTAATTTAATAGTAATTGTGGAAATAATTTGGTTAATTTATTAGTAATTGTGGTAATTGCATGTACTAAGTTGGAAATGGTAGAAAAGTAATTAACCATACAAAGTTTCTTTGCTTGGATCACTTTCATCATTAAGTGGTCCAAGAAACAAGATTTTGAGAAAGAGTCCATTTTTCAAAAAATAATGTGGGAAAGGTCCTTTTTGTTAATTTCCCTAATTATTTGGAAAATTTGGTTTGGAATTAAGCCTTTTTTTTATTATTATTATTATTATTATTATTATTATTATTATTATTATTTGCGTTTTCTTATATGCTTGATTTTGGATTCAAGAATTTTATGTGGTTAAATTGCTGATTATCTGGGCTTAGTCTGGAGATAAGTGATGCTATTATTGGGGTGTCTTCGTCCCAAATGCCCTAATTCAACTTTACCAAATAATTGATGAATTTTGAAGCGTGAATTGTACTTGTGATACGCTAATTTATATAATTAATGAAACATGAGCATGTGAACTTATGATATTTTATGATTTGATGATGTGAGGCCCTGTTGTTATATGATATATGTATATGCATGTTAGATAAGTAGTGGTGATCCAACGTTCCATGTTATGATACTGTGAACTGACAGATTCACTTTCATGTTTTGACGGTGTGCCATTAGACCATTAGACATGCGTGAACCGATAGGTTCACTTCCATGTTACGATACTATGAACTGACGCGTTCACTCCCATGTTTTAATGGTGCGCCTTCAGGCCACTAGATATGCTGACAAGACGAGACAGTTTATCTACTTGGACGGCCATCGAGGAACCGCAACAGTATGCATGTCCCTCTAACCTAAGGAATTCATTACGTGATTATTTTAGCCTGATACCAATAATGGGGTCACTTATTGAGTATTTTATACTCACCCTTTCATTATGACATGTTTTCAGTTAAGAGCAAGGACGTCCCGATGAATGATAAGAGGAAATTGTAATCGTGCCATATAGGACTAGAGAGTCGTTTCCGCCCAATTTTATGTTTTCAAAATTCTTTTGGCATTTTGATTTAGAACTTGAAGTAGACAGGGAGTCTTTTTTTTTTTTTGAACATTATTTTCAGGACCATTTTAACATCGACAAAATTATATATCTATTTAATTATTTTTATAAATTGATTTGAAATTGTAATGCTTGTTTAAATTAATTTTTACTTTAAATGACAGAAATGTTTTGTTTTAGACTTGCAATCATGAAGTAATGACCTTTTTTAGTACAGTTGGGATGAAGGATTCAAATCCCTGAAACCTCATCGTTGTTAACACATCTCAAATATCAATTGATCTATGCTAAACGTCAGAATTTATGGTTAAATTCATTGTTTTCTTTGCTAAATAATAACATTGATTTTTTTATGAAAGTTTTTTCACTATTTATTGATGAAACTTTATAAGAGTCTAATTGATGGTTAGGTTTTTGTTTTAATGATGGATTTTTTTAATTTTATTTATTATTATTTATTTTTCTTTTACTTATAAACATCAATCAAGAAGAAATATGTCACCCATACCATTAGGATTTGTGTTCTTTATACTGAATGTATACACTTTTAAGAGTTAAATCAATTATTGATTCTATTCACTAAATAGGAGATCTACATGGATTTTTCGATGAAAAATTCATCGATTTTTTTCAGAAGCTGATGATCATTCATCCATCCAGATACTTAAATAAGCGTTTGTGAGTGAAATATATATATTAATAATGTAACTCTAATATATGACTGGGCCCCTGCCTAAATACACAATTGCAAGAAGATTTTAACAAACCATCCAAACAAAATTTATAATTCAAGCTTCTCAAATCGATCACGAAGTTGCAGGCTGTTGAATCCTAAATTGCAGATTCAGTATGATAAATTTTACAGAATCTAATTCTCTCCAAATAATTCTTCCTTTCCCCAAAAAATTTTCAGATATCATTCGAAGGAAAATCAGTCGACTATGAAATCGAACATACCAGCAAGACGATTAAACACTATATAGATCAATTTCAATTTCGCATAAATCCATCTTGAAATGACATAAACCCTAAACCTCGAGAAAACCTTGATTCTTTTTCAAAATTACAAATCACGAAGGTCTTATGCGATCAGAAGGAAACAAAAGCGATTCAAATCAGATAAGCTTGAAAGGAAGAGGCCAAGGAGTGGAACTAGGAACCTCAATTTTATCCTTGATTCGCTGTATCTTCTTCTCCTTCTTCGGCCTGGCGTTTCCGTACGAGCCTTTGAATCTTTTCCCTTTCTTCGTCTTCTTGTCACCTCGTCCACAAAGGATTGGCACCAGACCTTCGACCGCCATTGACGACGTTAGAGAAGGAGACCGTCGCTCCGCCACAATCACTCCCCTAGCTACAGCGCCGCACCACTGCGCCATCGCCATTTTTTTTCTCTGTTTTCAGGATTTGGTTCAGAACCCACTATAGTGGAGAGGAGCCGAAAGGGAGCTAACTATTGGTATTGAAGTGTATTTGGAAAACATGGGCCGGGCTATTCAAAAGCCCAAAAAGCAAGCCCTTCCCACTTTCTTTTCTTTTCTTCCTAGGCAAATCGCGAGATGAGCTTGGTTGGGTTGAAGGTATTTTTTAGATCAATTCGAAAATTTTAGTTGATTGAGTTGCAATCTAAATAAATTTTCCAATTCAACCCATTTGATTTGTCGGATTGTAACTTTTTTTTAATTAAAAATATTCAAATTTATTTACAACACTGAACTAATAACTAAAATCCTATAAAATTTCAAAGGTTAAATATCAAATATCTATGATATTTATTACAAACTTTAAATAAAGATAAATATCATAATAATTTTAAAAGAAAAATATTAAAAATTCATAAATTATATATATATATATATATATATATATATATATATATATATATATATATATATATATATATATAATTACTATATGTAGAATTTGGGTTAGGTTGGGTCAACCGAAATTTTTTTTAGTCAACACGAGACCCAACCCAACCCAACATAAATAGAAAATGTTGAACCTAACCCACCCCAAGAGCAAAATTAACCTAAGTTGGGTTGTCGGGGTTTTTCGGGTTGTCGAGTCATTTGAACACCCCTAACTTATATAAATGTTAGTAATTGACCCTCCAACTTATAATATTTGTAGAAATTTGATCCCCATATGACAAAATTGAACCTTCAAACCTATACAATTTCAATGATTATGTAATTTTGAGAGTCTAATTTTAACACCTTGTATAAGTTTGAGTAATTGCAACCACCACCCTACTTCATGGATAGTTTTTGTAATTTGTCATTCATTTTTTAACTATATGGCTGCCAAAATTTTTCTCGTGAAAATGTTAGAATTTTGCTCCATTTTTATTAAGGGAAAATTGCATATACAAAACTTACTCAAATATTTTTGAAACAAAACACTAATAATTATCAATATTTTTTTAAGTTGATTTTTATTATACTATTGAAAGTTCATAGTTTTGGAACAAAACTCTAACAATTTTCATCCAAAACCAGGGTTGGCAATGGGGCCGAGGCGGGGGGAGGGGGGTTCCCCGTCTCCGCCCCCGTGGGGGAGTTTACCCCCCTCCCCCCTTTCCCGCCCTTTGTAGGCAGGGACAAGGGCGTAGATTCCCCGTTAATCTTTGCAGGAGCGAGACAATAAAAGTGAGCCGACGAGCAAGTGAGACAACGAGAGGGAGAGCGAGTGTAATTAGGATTTGGGCGAGAGAGAGCGAGACAGAGTGAGACAGAGAGTGCGACAGAGCGAGAGCAAGAGTTTAAGAGAGAGTGAGAGAGATAGAGTGACGGGTTGGTGTCGGGGCCGGGTTCAAGGTCGGGGCAGGGATACCCTCACTGTCCCCGGTTGGACCCCAATCCCCGATCGAGTCGGTGCCGCAGGTTCTTTTGCCAACCCTATCCAAAACTAACTATAAGTGTATTTTGAATTTTTTTTAAAGTTTAAAGATATTTTTTAAACTTTTGCGAGCTGAGGTGTAACGACCCGAATAACACTATCTAATCGAACCATTACTCAAGCATGCAACAATTCGAAATAACGACACTATGCTGAATAGTAAAGAAGGACCCATATTTTTTTTTCATGAAAATTTATTCTTGTTTTAATTCAAGAAATCAATGCAATAACAAGATAAAAGAAAATTTTGGTTCGGGGTACCCCTAAGGAAAACAATAAAGAAACTTCATGGATAAAAATCAACATAAACAAATAGGGAGACGAGTCTCAAAACAAAACTAAGTAGTTGGACAAAATTTCAGTAAAACATGAAAATCTAAGCGGAAGCCACTATGGGTCCCGTGATACCATCAAGGATTCTTCTTGTCATTCGCCGGCACATTCCTTCCTTTACCTGAAAAACATATAAGAGGAAAGGATGAGTAATTATATTACTCAGTAAGTAACCCCACTACCGGAGTCGGGCTAGGCACCTAAGTCCATTAAGTGCGTCGAACATGAGACATGCATATCTATCGTACGTCATACTTCTATAAGTGAATGGTCAGACTCACTCCACCGTTGGTCATTGGTGCCCACAAACCTCTAGTGAGTCCCGAAGGTGACTCTTACCTCTGGTGATCCCGAAGGAACACAATCTCTAGTGAACTCGAAGGAACACAACCTCTGGTGAACCCGAAGGAACACACCTTTCCTGTGAATTCGAAGGAACACAACCTTTGGTGAACCCGAAGGAAACACAACCTCTGGTGAACTCGAAGGAACACAACCTCTGGTGAACACCCAACCAACATAGGGGGAGTCTCCACTACTCATCGTACATGATCAATACAGTTCACAATCATTCCATAACATGGATCTGTATACTAATAGTAAGGTTCATAACCATTTAACAGCATAGGTTTATATACTAAGAGACACGTATAACTTTAAGGCATGAAATTCACATACAGGCATAGTATCTCATAAATAGCTCTAGGAGCCTACTATATCATGGCAACTAAACATATGGCCCGAGGGCAGTTCAGGTAGTAAGACTACTTACTTGAGGGTTGATCCATAAGGCTAGCCACACCGCAACTTTCGCAAAATTCCTGAATAAACTGGGAATACAATTCCCCTAACTTAAGTTATTCATCAAGCCTACCCGTCATAAGTAAACTCAAAGTTCGTTCGAGAGAGTCCTTACCCGAACGTGGCTAAATTCGCAGTTTCCTCCGATCCTACGAACCAAAATAATCGCCGACCACCTATTAAGATTTACCAATTAACTCATATTCCCAAAGATTTACCGAACTACGCCACTAACCCACTCAGGTTCGAGTTACTCACCTAGGGAATATTGATCCGACGACTGATGGTCAGGCGAGCAGTTAGTCGTGGCCGAGAGCGAGATTCTGAGCGAGAGAACGAAAGGGCGAGAGAGCGACAGCTTGAGCGTGCAACTTTAGGGGAAACGAGCGGCGACTGAGAGAGAGAGACAGTAGAGGCAGAGGTAAGAGAGAGTGTGGGGGTGGAGAGGGAGAACGAAAAAGAAGGAAGAGCGGCGGCGGAGGAGGAAATCGGGAGAGGAAGGGGGAAAGAGTGGCGGCGGAGAGGGAAAGGGAAGAGGGAGAGAGTTACCCCCTCCCCCCCTCCCCCTTTTCTTTAAATCTGCACGCAAATCGATGAGGATTTATAATAACCCTAATTCCTTCCCCCTCCTTAAATCATTAATTCTACCTTTCCCTTTTCCCACAAAATAAAAAAATCTTCTTTAATTAAAACTCCAACCCAAACAAATCTACTTATTTTATTTTATTTGTCCCAAAATAAATTATCTCTCGCCAATTCCAAAAATTTCCTTAAATCCACCTAAGTCTCACCAACCACTACAAATACCAATTTTAAAACTTTCCTTCTTAATCTAAATAAATAAATAAATAAATAAATAAATATATATATATTTATGCATAATGATTTGGGTTGTCACATGAGGTATTTTTTACAAAAGTATAAAGTTCAAGGATTTTTTTATAATTTAATAAATATAATATATTGTCTTACAATTTCATGTTTGATTTTATTTTTGGTAAAATTATTGCCTCCAAATACCAAATTGTTGCATTTTTTTTATAATAACAAATAAGAATGACGATTAGCTCAAAATTGAAAAAATTACATTGTTATAAACCATAACAGTCGAAAGAAAAGGTCAATCATAGGTTTGTTATATAGATGACCTCTTTTTAGGTGCCCCCAAATGAAAAATATGTACCTTTTCTAAATTGAATGAAAAGTAGTTTTCTGTTGTGTCAGCAACCTGAGAATTTACAGGTTCGACTCTGAGAACCATCCACATGCTTGCAATTGAGAATGTCACTCGATGCTCAATGCTCAATGCACGATGCACGATGATTGATGGCTGATGCTTTACACTTTATCATATGTGTTATATGTTGTTATTTGATGCTCGATGCTCGATTCACAAAAAATGAAACTCTTAAAGAAAGAAGAAAAAGAAACTAAAAAAAGCAAAAAACAAAAGAAAAAAGAAAAAAAATCAGAAGAAAGGAAAAGAGAAAAAAGGAAGAAGAAGAAATTGAGAAAAAAGGGGAAAAGAAAGAAAAAATTGCAAAACGAAGAAAAGAGAAAAACGATGCATTTGGGATTAAAGTGGTAATTTCATGCAGTTATGACATAAGCAGAAAGCCAAAATTCACTAGGTAGAAAAGGTACCCATATAAAGGGACCATGTACAATTATTTCGTCAATCTTCCTGAGTTGGTGAACAACCTAGGCATAATCAGATTCAATCTCAATAGGCCCCAAATTAACGTCAAGCACCAAATATATGCCTAAATAAATTGTAACTCCCTACTCAACAAAATAAGTTAGCCCCAACAACTTTGAGGCCATCAACATAACTCGACCATCTGAATCTCAAATAATGGTGCCAACTGAAGCCAAAGATGAATTTGATAAGAAACTAGCATCCACTTTGAGCTTGAACCAAAACCCTTTTGACAACATCTAACCCACAGTAGGTGGGGGGTTTAATTGATAATTTTTAATATGGGATTTGGAGTTGGCCTAATGAAAGATTTATAAATATCCTGAGGCTCATTCACTAATAGGGAGTCGAGCTTGTTGTCCCTAGAACAAGCGAAGGTTTTTGTAATTCCATATCCTCATAGAAAAATTATCGTCCCCTCCAAAGTTGATCACCTAATCTGAGATTGGATATCCACAAGGAGTCCATGCACTCAGGCATATAAACATGTTGTATTGTATTCCAAACATGTGAAAAAACAACACAAATTCCATTAAGATCGGGTATGTTTACACAATTAGAAAATATGGGCAATATCCTCCCCTGAGTGGCCACATAAGGCACAGATGGAAGAGGAGTCAACACCACAATGCGTCAAAGTGAAACTCGTAGGGAGTCGTTCAAGACATAGACACTAGAGGAAGATTGTTATTTTACTTGGAATGGCCAAATTCCATAAAGCTGACCACCAGCAGGAGGAGGAGGAAGAAGAGGAGTCCAAAAAAATATTATGAAAAGAATTTGCACAGACCACTCGATAATCACTTTTCACAAGTAAACAACCCTGTTTTTTCAACGTACCAAATGAGCCGATCAGGAGAACTCATACCCTTGATCTTGCTCTTCTAGGAGTGTCAAATTCTCAACAAAACCCGTCAAAAGAAATTTATAATACCGAACTATACTCCTACTACTTTTATGGCATACCAATAGTGGCAAATTCGGGTCAATTCGTAGGGAAACGCGAAATATGTTTCATTAAGTCAATTAACTAGTTATAGTGAATGGAAGGGGGGGGGGGGGGGA
>QLSR01001476.1:1141505-1152132 GCA_031780015.1 Citrullus colocynthis
TTTTTTTTTTTTTTTTTTTTTTTTTTTTTTTTTTTTTTTTCCCAGGTGCTAGACTGCCTTGCCAAAAACTTCTTTTTGCCCTCTGATTGCTACTAAACATTCCGTTTGGGCTTGCAATACATCCAGAATGCCCCAGTGGTCTTCTTTGCTCGATTTCTTGTCTAAACACTCAAATAAACTTAAATTCATAAGAACTAACAGGATATAGGTTGGGATAAATAACTCTTTTGGAAAAGCTATCAACTCCCAATTGGAATAGATTAGATCAATCGAGCTTCATCGGAGGTCAAATGAAAGACAAGGAGGTCAGAATCCCAGGTACCTACGGTAGATATTAGAGAATCCATAATATTAGAGGGTGGTAGGGAAAGAGGCGAACAGACTTGGAGGTCAGATACATGTGGGAGCCAATTAACTCTATAGATTCCAATGGTCGAATCTGTCTCAAGCCGCCATCTTCGACGCTTCTTCAAAGAGATCACGATCTTCAAAGAGGCTTTGCCACATGAACGAAGGGCACCAACCCAAAGAAGCTGAAAGGAAATCCCCCTCCTAGAACTACGTGGCTTTAAGAGTAACGCTTATTAACGAGGTAGGATAGTGGAGGAAACGTCAACCTTGTTTCGCCAACAAAGATTGATTAAAGAGCTCTAAGCTTCTGAAACTCAAACCTCGTATATTTTTAGGCGGACAAATCTGCTTCTAGCTTACCTAGTGAATTTGATGGTCCTCAGGCCTATTATTCCACCAAAATTGAGCCATAAGCCTATGAAAATATGAAATAAGGCCACAGGGCAATTTAAAACAATTCAAGGAATTGCCTGCACATCAACTTTCAACAGCACCTCCTTCCCTCCAGTTGAGAACACTTTATTCTTCCAATCTTGTAGAAGATTTCAAACACGATCTTTAATGAAGCCTAAACTAGCTCTACGATTTCTAGGCATAAAGAAGTAAGGCCTAACTATCTATAGTGGCATTGAACAAATTGAATACTAAAGATATCTTAGACCTCCTGTTTGAACTTCATCAATGTGTTGGGGCTAAAGGAAATTATAGATTTATCAAAGTTAATGTCAAAGTGAGCATATCTGAACAAATATATTGTATGTGTTAGCGACGAGATATATGGTTTGAATTCCTCAATAACTTTGATAAATCTATATTGGTTTTTTGTTGGTGAATGTGTAAAAGTAGATGGTTGTAAAGTTATTTATCTGTTCTCTCTCACATCTCCTCTCCTTCCCTTGTTAAATTCATATTTCTAAGATCTCTTCGTCTTCCTCGATCTTCGAATCAAAAGAGAATAAATAATTTTTCAAAATGAATTTTCTAATTTAAAAGAAGGAAAAAAAACGTACTTTAATGGCCTTTTAACACATATTTTTAAAACTTTGGGACTAAAAGGTAAGATTTAAAATCTCAGGAACCAAATACACCTACATTTCAAGACATAGGGATTAAAACAATAATTATTTCAAAACTTTATTAAGTGATACAATAACTCTACGTATTAGGGAATGTCAATCAACACGGGGTGGTGGCGCAGTTGGCTAGCGCGTAGGTCTCATAGCTGAAAGAGTTATCCTGAGGTCGAGAGTTCGAGCCTCTCTCACCCCAAGTTTTTTTATTTTATAAAAAATACATGTACAAAATGGTATTTAAAAAAAATAATTGAAAATAATCAATCATCTTTGATTCACCTCCACTCCAGGGGTTCTTCTTCTAAGAACCATTTGTTTTCTTTCCTTTTGAACTTAATTTTGTGATGGAAATGGCTCCTTGGCGCTCCATTAATGGACAAATGTTGACGATTTGTAGATCAACATGGCCCATCAATTCCTCTCTATCTTAATCTTCATCTCCCCTTCTTCCCTTCTTTCCTTCTTACTCTCTCAGTCGCCGCCGACACACCTCCGACCCCATTAATGGACCTCCCTCCTGCCATTTTCTTCTCATGGAGCCGTACTGTCTCCCATTCTCTTCGCATCCCTCAACACCTGGCGGTAAGTGTTTGGTTCTCATAATAATCTCATTTATTGTCTTTCGTTGGCCATTGAGGAATGAATGGCTAAATCAATGTACCCCACGTCCTCTCTCTTTTTATCTTCGTTTGAATTCTCTTTTTTTCTTATAGATATGTGGCAACAGGTTTAGGGTTTTCTGCGCCATTGATGCTACAGAGATGGTATGTACTTTAATTTCAATGTTTTTGTATTTCAGTGTTGGAATTGATAATTGTAATGCTTGTTTAACTTGAAGTCGGTTTGTTCTGCTGGTGACTTTGTTTTATATGTTTGATAATTGTCTCCAATGTTTCTGTAGCTGTGAAATTGTCTTTATTGTTATTGATCTTACAAAATTATTGACCGAATTTGGGGGTCTGGGCGTGAGTAATTCTGTGTTCGGTTTTGACAAGGTATTGGGAGAGTAGCCACACATTTGAAAAATTCAAGAAAGTGATGGATTCTAAGCACTGTAAAAGGAGTCCACGTCTTTAGTTTCAAATCATCCCACTTTGAAGCAATTTAAGCCTCGTATACTAACTCAATTGTGTGAATGGTATAATACTTTGAGAGAGTGTTTTCTTTGTAATTATGGTAGGTGAGAGATTTATGTGTGATTGTAATAATTTTTAGCATAGTAAATTTTTTCTAGTCGGTGGTTTTTTGTCCAGTTTGGAGTTTTTTCACATTAATTATTGTTTCCTGTTCTGTTGCCTTTTTTTAATTTCTATGTTATTTTTCTACTTGCTCTACTTATTTATGTGATAGTAGTGAGAGGTTTTTACAAAGAATTTAAAACTTCGTAATGAGGATTTGTTGGCTAAATGGTCCTGGCCTTTCTTAATAGAGTTGAAAGCTCTATGGCATAGGGTCATTGTGAGCAATTATAGTCCTTACCCTTTCAGGTGGTCGACCGTTCGTAAGTTTGACACGTTCAAGAATTCTTGGAAAGCAATCTCTTTGGGTCTTCCCACCTTTTCTAATTCTCTAGATTACTCAGTTGGAAATAGATCAAACACTTCTTTTTGGGAGTACTATTGGTTGGGTGATAATCCCTTTTGTACTTTGTTTCCTTGCTTGTATCACTTTTACTTCTTGAGGTTGTATCCTATGGCTTGCTCTCTTGATGTTGGTTTCTGCCGTCCTCTTTCAGATAGGAAATCATTTGTCATGTCTTCGCTTCTTTCTTTACTAGGGGACATCCGTCTTCATTTGAGGAGTAGGAATATTAGTTTTTGGTCCCATAATCACTCCAAGGGTCTCTCTTGTTCATTTTCCCCCATTTTGGGTAGCCCCCCCACTAGGAAGTCGAGGAAGGTTAAAATTTCCAAGAAGGTAAATTTTTTCGCTTGGCATGCCTTACATGGGAGAGTCAACACTATGGGTTGTATTCAAAGACACCCTTCCTTCTTGTTGGGGCTGCAGTGGGGATTTCTCTATTGCAAGTTGTCTGAAAATCTGAATCACATCTTTGGGAGATGCCAGTTCGCTCTTTCGATATGGGACTTCTTTTTGAAGACTTTTGGTGTTTGCTTAGCTCACAATAGAGATCGTCCACTCATGTTGGTGAAGGTTTTGTTTCATCTGCCTTTTTGTGACAAGGGTCCTGTTTGTTGGCAATTGGCATTCTAGATTTTTTCCCCCCGTTTTTCTTCCCGTCTTGTTAGATCTGTGGCTGGTTAGATCTTTTATTAGGTGTTTCTGTGAGCCCTTTTCTACTCTTTTGTTTTTATCAGCTTGGCTTCTTGATTAAAAAGAACTTTGTTGCAGAAAAATCAGCTCACTGTATCAATAACTGGAGCTACAGGCTTTATTGGCCGAAGGCTTGTGCAAAGGCTACATGCAGGTTATGTTCAATACATCCCGCTAGACGTCTGGAAAAACCAAAGACATCAATTCATCAAAGCTTGCCTTCTCTCTCTCTCTCTCTCTCTCTCCCTCCCTCCCCTTTTCTTTCCTTTCTTTCTTTTTCTATTTCTAATTTGCTACCAAAAAATTTCACAAACATTGCTTGCTTAAGATCATATCTTTAACCTGGTAGCTCCAATCTGCTTTTCACACTATAGTGGATGAACGGCTGATTGAGAATTCTTTGTTGTGTTGATGATTATAGATAAACATAACGTTCGAGTTTTGACACGTTCTAAATCTAAGGCCGAGTTGATTTTTCCGGGTAAGAAGGTAATACATGTCAATAGTCTTTCATGTTTTACTGTACCTTCTGACTTCTTTTCTGTCTAACTTCTGAACTACATCCCACAATTTGTAGCTAGAGAGTTTCCAGGAATCGTGATTGCAGAGGAGGCAGGGTGGAAAGACTGCATCCAAGGTTCAGATGGCGTTGTTAACTTGGCTGGGATGCCTATAAGCACCAGGTGGTCTTCTGAGGTTTGTACATATTTCCAATGGATTTTGACCCCCTATGATATGATTTATGGTCCCATTTACTACACAACAAGCTAGAAATAAGCTCTACGATTATGTCCTAATTACTCTACTTGAATAGTAATTAAAAGCTAATCTTGGAATGGAGCTTAACATTTGCAATATCTTGTGGTGGTACTATATATGTATGTTTGTCCATTACTGGAGACCACATCTGTTTTAGATGAACCGTCTCTGTAGAATTTAATTCAATTCAAGACATGATGTTGATCAGTTGATCAGACAGTTTGTGGTAGCATGATTAAACAACTATCACTCTCTCCTACTCTACTTGTTTCAATTTGACAATCAGAGGACTTGTCATGTAAGTTATATTTCCAAAATTGATAATATATACACTGTATCCATTTTAATACAGATCAAGAAAGAGATCAAGCAAAGCAGGATCAGAGTCACCTCAAAGGTAAAAACTTATCCAACATAACTACAGAATACTGCAAACAGTTTATTTAAGGGACTTCTTCCTTTCCTAGCTTACAGAAGCAAAGTCCGATGTATAGCAATATTTAATACCTCGTCTACTTAGTTACTCAACTAATGTGAAGGTTGTAAGCTTAATTAATGACGCACCAGATGCAGCTCGCCCTACGGTTTTGGTTAGCGCAACAGCTGTTGGTTACTATGGTATGTACTTCTACGTAGACTTAGAGTGTGCTTGGAGTACATTTTGAAGTGTTTAATTTAAAAAATAAGTAATTTTGGAAAAAATTAAACCACTAAAAATGGATTTTAAAGTGTATTCTAAATAGTTTTTATCAAAGGAGTTTAAATAAAAATGAGCTTTTTTAAAAACACTTTTTTCTTCGGTCAATCCAAATGGCACCTTACTCAACTCTCTTTCTCTGTCTCCCTACCCTAACTATATATCAGAAAGAAGAGATGCCAGTCTTTAGTTTAGTTTAAAAATTTAGGAATATTCAAAGCAACTTGAACAAGAAGCAGATTGTAAAAAATGAAAGACTCATGGTTGTAAAATTGTAAACGATTCACTTCTCAGGAATTAAAATTCAATCTTACATTATGACTGAAGAGAGCTGCTGTGATTTTTTTTCAGCCTTTTCCCATTAGGGTTACAACTGCCCATTTCTCAGTTTCGATGTGAGAATTAAGAAACTCAATTTCATAATCTGAAATATACTTGAACTATTCTATCTCTCAGGCACTAGTGAAACAGCAACATTTGACGAACGAAGTCCATCCGGAAATGACTACTTGGCCGAGGTGAGAATTGTTACATAGTGCTAATTGAAGAGGAATGATTGATTTTTTTCCCTTCGTAATTGAAGTGGAAAATAGTTAAATCACAATTGTTAAAAAAGTAATTATTATAATAAATCCCTATCGTTTCCTTATGTTGCAACCAAATTCACCTTCTGGTTCAGTTCATGTTTGTGATTGGACTGGTTTGTTGAAATATTTTCGATGGAGCTAGTAACCTTTTTTTAAGTACTTAACAAATCATTCTAAACCGGCCTTATTTACAAAAAATCGACTCGTGTCAATAGTTTTCATGTTTTATTGAACCTTATATTTGTCAAATATTGAAAAATTTAATACCATAGCTTCTGAAATATTTTGTGAACTTTCATTTCTGATGTTTGTTTACTTAAGATAAGATAGCGATTTTCCAGGTTTGTAGGGAATGGGAAGCAACAGCCCTAGGAGTAAACAGCGACGTCAGAGTGGCTCTTATCCGTATAGGTGTTGTTCTTGGTAAAGAAGGTGGTGCTTTAGGTATGGGAATTTAGCCTCATTATTTTCTTAATCATCTTTAATTATTAGATTTAAATCCCGGTTTGCCCTGTCTAGTTTCAACTTTTTTCTATTTTAGTTTCTATATTTTCAAAACATTCATTTTGGACCATCTTTTAATTTTTTCCAGTTTGGTTCTTGTGTTTCAGAACGTTTATTTTTGTTCAGGTACTTTTTAAAATTCAATCATTTTGATGCTTTTTTCCCCCTTAGTTTTTCAATCATGTTTTCAGCTCAATGCTGCACTGAAATAATTTCCAAAATATTGCCATATTTAATGCTACATTTAAATAGTTTTCCAAAATATTGTCAATTTTGTATTAAAGAACCTTCATTGTGCATAGTATTTGTGTTAGGATCTTACAAACATGAATTAGAAATATTATATTTTAAAAATGCAAGACCAAAGTATACCTACCCATCAAAGGCTTGGTTGCAGTTGAAAAGGATTGTGTTAATTGGGAAGATTACTATATTGCAATCACATGTATATATTCTCATTAATTGATGGTCAGATCGATATCCTTTAAAATTATGTGAAATCCAGTAGTACTAAATAAATTTTTTTGTAGGTACTCGGGAGTATTAGAAATTTTTCCTATGTTAAATTATATTTATCTTTGTGCGTATGCAGCCAAAATGATCCCTCTCTTCATGATGTTTGCTGGAGGCCCTTTGGGATCTGGAAAACAATGGTAATACTCTCTCTCTCACACTCAATTATGCGTTGAGTTTTGAACTACAAACTTGTTGCTCGTTAACACATAGTTTATGCCAGTAAAGCTAAGCTCACTTGAGCCCGAGTCTGGAAGACTTCCTAATCTGACATGACATTGGTTGCTGAACAAAAATGGGTCAAAATATTTTCACATTTTTTTTTTTGAAAAAGAAATATTTTTCGTTTTTTTGAAAAATAGGCACATTCTCAAAACATAAGTTTCTTTTACCCACACGAGGATAGTTGTGGTGTCACGTAGGAGTGCAAAAAATAAAAAAACCAAAAATCCAAATCAACCCAAACTGATCCAATGGTTTGATTTGGTTTTTTTAGTATGAAATTGGAGATATTGGTTTCTTTTTGGAGAAAACCAAAAAGTATTAGTTCGGATTGATTTTTTATTAGAAAAACCAATCAAAACTCAACCAAACCGAAGATATAAATACCCTTGGAAACATACTCTTCTTTACTTTGTCTTTTAGTATTTTAATTATTATGGTGCATGTATACTTGATGTTTAGATAAAACCAATTATTATTGAACATATATGCTTTTTTATCTAAAAAACCAATCAAAACTTAACCGAACCAATGATATACATACTATTGAAAACAAACTCTTCATTATTATTATTATTATTATTATTTTTTAGTATTTTAATTATTATGGTGCATGTATACTTGATGTTTGGATAAAAGACCAATTATTATTGAATGTATATGTTTTTTCATTTACAACTGGCAAGAAAAAAAAAATCAAATTTCAATTTATAAAAAAAGGAAATAGACCCAATTTTAATTTAAAATTAGCAAAAATGACCGATTGAAAACAAAGTGAAAATAAAAATAACAAAATTAGAAGAAAAAGTGAAAATACCAAAAACCAAGTACCAAATCGATTTATATATATATATATATCTTGAAGAACCTTCTTTTTTGGATAGGAAGGGAATGAGGGCCAAACGAAGAAAGCATCCGCCTTCGTTTCCTTTTCTTTGTTTTGGTAATCATAGGAGTCGCTCGGTCGGAACCCGGTTCGATAACCTTCTTTCATAGATTCCCTTCACCAAGTCATTGCCAGCAATCCGCTCTTATCCCTTTCAAACAAAGGGCGAGTTCCTTTCTTGTCTTGCCCAAAAACTTAAGGGATAGGTACTCATAAAGGAAATGGAATCTGCTTTCCCTATTGACACACACACATATAGTTCTTAACAATGAGAGTGGAGGGAGTTGAGGAGTTCCAAAAAAATTCACTAAACCGTTAAAGAATAAAGGGTATCTAGGTATTTTCACACTTTCTTAAAATGAAAGAAAAAAAAAGAGAGAAAGATAGAGAGAGAGAGAGAAATCAGTTTTCAACTGTAATTTTTTTTTTTTTTTCAAAAGTAAACACATTTTAGCCCATAACATTTTTTTTGGTGATAATTAATTAGCTTACTAAAGGTTCAATAAATACATTTTTTTTAAAATTTATTCCGTGCTTAATTTAATATTAAAATTGGCTTGCAGGTTTTCCTGGATTCATTTGGATGACATCGTGAACTTAATATATGAAGCTCTGATCAATCCATCGTATAAGGGTAAATATTTTCGAAAATTCTATTTTAGTGCTATTTTTTGTTACTAGTTAAATCATCCATTTTATGAGTTGAAAATGATAAATAATGGTGTAAGTGTTGTTTTCTCAAAAAAATCAATACTGAGAACACAAAGCTTAATTTTGTTGTCATTAAAAACTCGTAACAGGTTTTAACCATTTGGTTTTCTGTTGTGAATTTTTTCAAATTTGCGATTTTCTTTTGTTTTTTGTTTTTTTTTTTTTTGTGTTTTTAATTAATTGGGTTGGGTGTATGGTTAATAAATTGATTGATTAATTAATTAATCAGGGGTTATAAATGGAACGGCGCCGAACCCCGTTACATTGGCTGAATTATGTTCACGATTGGGAGCTGCGATGGGCAGACCTTCATGGCTTCCCGTACCCGACTTTGCCCTCAAAGCCGTCCTTGGAGAAGGAGCTTCTGTGGTCAGAATCACACTCTTACATTTCACCTCATTCTTTCATTTATTCCTTATAACTATTTTCCCCAAATTACTACTTTACCAAACAAATTTCCAATTTTGTGTTCCACTTTGTCTGAGTGTCTTTGTTTGACACCTAAAAAATATTGACAAATGTCCAAAGAAATCATAGAATATAACATAAGTCTATATATATATAAAATTACAAGTGGAAAGAGATAAATACTTTAAAATCTTAATAATTAATAATTAATTAATGACCAATCAATCTCAAGAACCAAACTTGTGATTTAACTTAAAATTTTTAGGTTAAATTACAAATTTGGTCCTAATAGTTTGAAAAAAGTCACAATTTAGTTCATGAATTTAGAAGTTAGAATTTGGTTCCTATAATTAAGAAAATTAGTATTCAGTCATTATAGTGTAGAAAAAGTTAGAATTTACTTTGACTATTTAGGAAGGTTTTGTAAACCATAAGAACTAAATTTTAATTTTAAACTATAGGGTTAATTGCAAATATACAAAATATTTTCTTTCTTTAAAATTAGTAAGTTAAAATGCCATTTTATAGTTACAATTAATCTTATCAACTTTTAATAAATTTTAAATTTAATTGCAAAAACTACCCTTTGAAGTATAGTTGTAATTGTAGTTACACTTCTAAACTTTGCATTTTAAAAATTAAGTGTTCCTCCTTTTACAAATATTAGAATTGAATCAAATTGACCTTTTAAGTTACATTGTTGTATAAATCAGAATTAAAATTGGATCAAATTGGACCTTCATATTGTAACATTGTAGGTCAATTTTTACAATTAAAAATTTGATGGTGTACGAACAACTATCACCCTACTTCAAAAGCAGTTTTTGCAACTGCAATTTGCCCAAAACTTTTATAGAAATTGATTAAATAATAATAATAAATTTTTATACTGCAAAAGACACTAAATTATTTATAAAAGAAAGGTTATTAGCAACTTTTTGTTTGTTTGTTTTTTTTGTTTTTTCAAGAGATTCAAAATCAGAAGGACCAAAAATAGAGAAACAACTCACTTTGATTAAATTTAAAATTTATTTATGAAATTTAAGCAAACTTGTAATATGGAGCTTAGCTGTGCCTTTCCTACAGGTTTTGGAAGGGCAAAGGGTACTTCCTGCCAGAGCCAAGGAACTGGGTTTTTCATTTAAGTACCCCTATGTGAAAGACGCACTCAAGGCCATTCTTTCCTAAGTGCAATTATGAAAGAATAGTAATGCATTCCATTTTCATTGAGTATAGGCCAGCTCAATTTTTTCTTGTTTTGGTGAGATTTATTTGTAATTTAAGTTCATTTTGGTTTATGCAAAGATTAAATTGTAGAGAAGGAGATCAAATATTCGGTCATAAATTTATGGACACAACTGAGGCATGATTTCAACTTACATTGGGAGGTTTAAGATTATGTAGACCAATGAACGGCTCTATATCCAGGGACGTAAATGTGCATTTGAACTTGGAACTAAATTATATATTTATATATTAGATAATCAAATCAGCCTCTCAGTGAGTACCTTTTCCCCGAGAAGGGCTGAAACTTGGGGTCTTCCTTTTCATGCCCCTCTTCTTGTTTACTACTCTCTTTCGGAGCTTCCTACAAAACGACCAAAAAGAGAAAAAAAAAAAAAAAAAAAAAAAAAAAAAAACT
>QLSR01001476.1:1152441-1221840 GCA_031780015.1 Citrullus colocynthis
AAAAAAAAAAAAAAAAAAAAAAAAAAAAAAATACTTGATTAAATTATAGGGCAATAGGGCAAAACAAATCTAATTTATGGGCCAAACTATAAGTTTAGCCATTAAAGCCTATTTAGTGATCATTTGGTTTTTCAATTTCAAAATGTCTATTTTTGCAATTAATTTTTAAAAATTATTTTTTTTAGTTTCCAAAACTTGATTTTTCAAACACTACTATAGAGTACAAAGAAAAGAAACCTATTCATAAGTCTAATTTTCAAAAACTGAAAAAACAAAACTGCAAATTATTATCTTAAATATTATCTTCTAGATGTGTCAAAATGGTCTAAACTTTGAAGTGAGTCTCATAGGTCCTTAAATTATGAATCTTAAATATTATATCTAACACGTCCTTGATGGACGTATTTGCTATTTATAAAATTTACGTATCTACTAAACATAAAATTGAAAGCATAAGATTCTATAAGACAGTAAGATATATTAAAGACACCTATAAGATGCAAAATTGAAAGTTCAACAAGGAGGATGATTGTGAGCAAAGTGGGTATACCTTTGGAGTTTCTTTAGGATTCCGACTAGCATTTTGTCCACCAAAAACCAACTTTCCCTGAGACTGGCGAGTTCCGTTCACTGAGCTAGATCCAGCAGTTGGTTGCGAATGGCCATATCTCCCACTACCACCCGATTGCTTCTGACCAGATGACCTAGAAGATGAAATTGGTTGAGGCTGATGATTTGAAGATTTACCATCCAAACGTCTTCCTGTTCCTGTGAAAGCGCTAAATTTTGCTTCGGCTTCGGCATCTGGAGCTTCTGCAACTGCAAGAGAGTTCATTTAGAATATGACAGATTGCCCAGCTCCTAAATGCATCTCTTCCACATTCATTATAAGACCTAGAACTAGTATGGCCTTCTGATTTTCCTTGCCTCAAGATTACTAAATCCTACAACATTAGGCAACTGGAAAACTCTATCTAGAATCAGGTTACAAGCTGATAAACTGATTTAGATAAAACATAAGTTTCATAAGCATAAATAAAATGAAAGAAAGCATAAAAGTGATAAAAGTAAAAATAGGAAAAAAAAAAAAATAGAAGAAATAAGAGTAGAAGATGGCACCTTGCTCCTTCCCCTTGATTGGTGCAACAGCCTTTTCCGGTTCCTTGTAATCCAGGGGAGGTGCAAAATCCACCTCACAATCTGTCTCGATGATGCTTATTGCATTGGATGGCTTCGTTTCGACTATGTCAATGTAATATTTCTTGTTGTTATATGCCACCATAATACTGTCTCCAGTGGTGAGGCAGGAGAAATTCCTTAATGTTGTCTCTAAGCTGCACGGCAAAGATGAATAATCTGCTGTTTTAAACAAACTTCATTACACCAACCACATGTGATCTATGACAAGGGCGTATCACCGAAACAAGAAAGAAAGATTACCACCATTCTCATCAAGACCATGGATGAGTTCAAAATTGTGTTTGAGAGCAATGCTATAACATATAACACTTTCTTAACTACCAAGCCCATACAACTTTTTCCCCCTTTTTATAAGAAAGTCAGCTTCCATTTAACTTATCACTTATGAAGTCAAGCGTGGACAATTTGAAAACACCAAAATTTGATATTAACCATAAAAAATTTTCAATACCACTTTCATCAAACAACAAACGTTGCTGCAAGATCAAAAATAGTTCCATGCAGGCTAGTCGATGCATTCTTTCATATATATAGATTTGGACTAACTTACCCTTGGAAAGAAAAAGAAAAAAGCTTCTTCATAATACTCAATATTCTAAGTGACCACTGAGCTTTGAACACACAGATTCAAAGACGTTAGATTACACCTGCCTATTATTATCATTGGGTCAACACTAACCCATGGTGTGTGCTTTGATGTTCAAGCATTTCATGTACTTTTCACGCCTAAGGTTAAGATATAGGTGGTAGCGGCTAAAATTAACATAGGTTAAAGAGCTCATCTTCGAATTAAATATGAAAATGGCCAAGGATTTCAAATTTAGAACACCTACCTGTGACCCAAGCTGCAAATAAAAATGAGTAGAGAAACTTGAAAAATTATCTTACATTGCTTTTGGATTTGAGATATCCAAAAAGTCCTTTGTGTGAGGTTGTAATTTAACATAGGTTCCCTTTGGAAGAGTGACATTCTTCACTTGCACTAGGTCTCCTTCTTGTAAAAGCATGTTTTCCATCATCTGAAGGAGAAACAATTAGAATGGAAGTGTCTAGGAAATAAAGTAGGACAAAGCTAATAGCACCTGGGACACATATCACGCAAGAGAAATATGGAACCCTACCCAATAAGGCATGTAAATCATGCCTTCTTCTGCAACAAACTCCAAAACCCCACAATGAGAGACTCGCTCAACAGCATCATTTCGAAGCTCAAATAACATTGGATAATCAATTTGTAATGAAGCTGCAGGGGGTTACGTTTAAATCAGTCACCTACAATGCAAGAACAGAAAAAACAGGAGAACAAAAATGACTTGTAAAAATATGCCAACAAACCAAGGCGATCGAGGGCTGATGGAGGCATTATAACTGAAAAACAAAATTGAAATAAACAACATGAGAAATTAAGAATATGAAACTGAAAAACATGTTAAGAATGGAAATGAAACCTAAAGCATACAGAAGGTAAAGACTCAACATCTTACTTCTATCTCCAGTTTCAATGTGTGGCTGCAGGATGAAAAGATTAAATGGGATTAGAAGAAACCAACTATTTTGGGAATAAGAAAACAATTTGGATTTATGCATGCAAATACAGATGCTTTATAGTTCTTATGATGAATAGAAACATTCCAATGAATAGAAATATGCGGAGCAGTTGCTCCATGTTACATGAAATTCCATGCATATAAAAATTTAATGCAAGAGCAATGGTTGTTCCATGCTCGATCTTCAACCAAAGACAAGAGCATATTGCAAGTGCTACTTACATTTAATTATCTAGCATGAAGAAGGCCTTTATGATGCACACAAAACACTAAATGCAGTAAAGTAAATCAAACCTAAACGCTAATCAACATTTGAGCACGTTTCTAAAAATGGTGAATAGATGTAGAAGGAAATCAAACCTTATCAATAAATGATGCAGAGAAACATTGATATCTTTGCTCAAATGATGTTCCTAAATATCCATACCCATCAAAATACTGCAGATGCAGAAACATAGAGATAACGTGAGTTGTATTGACTGCAAAAACTAACCAATTTCTTTCAGAAAAATGTAAATACTTCTTCACAACAAGAACCCTCCTAAAATGGGGAATTGGAGGCCAATGTATTGCAGAAATCGTAACAACATGGACGTGGCCAGAGTAAACTTCAACAAAAGTGAAATCCTCCCTCAAGGTTTGGATTGATTGGAAACATCCAAAACATTATGTTCTTAAATTTAGTTTATCATATAAGTGAAAAACTGCTTCTACCAAGTGAGATGTACAAATATATTCTTTATTTATTTTTTTTTTTTTTAAGAAAATGAAATGCTCTGATCGCTCATATATCGCATAGTTAGCTACTTTTAGGCAGCAGAAATAAATATGCAACGCGTGGATAAATCCTCTGCAAATATTTCTTCAGCAAGATTTGTGTTCCATAGCCAGAAGAAGCATGAGTCTTCAGCTCAAGGATTAACACAAAGCAGTAATGTACGACACAAAAAGCAGAAATCAGTAATTTATTAGATTGAGGGACAGTAGAACCTTCAGTACGTCAATCAAATTCAATTCCACATCACAACGTCTCAAAACGATAATACATGCCTTTTCTTCATTTTCTCATCACACAGGTAATGTAAGGATCCAATGCAGTTTAAACAAATGATGGCTGAATGTAAATGATTGTCAAAAAGAGGAAGAGGGGTAGTGATATTTTACTATATCTTAATTATTTTTTTCTTTTTATAAGTAACAACCTTTCCTATTTATTTTTTTATTTAGGACCTAGAGATCTATCAAAAAACTATAAAAGTGACAAAGGGAAGAAAGTTGTTGAATTAGTAGAAAAAGAAAGCAATGGAGAAGAGACTACGAACAAGATAGTGACAAACTATTAGCTGATATTGAATTCGAAGATATTGAAGTCAATAGTTGAACACTGAGACTTGGAAACAAAGAAGTTCACTTATTTTTAATGTTTTTTCATACTTATTTTGAAATTAGTTGGATGTTTTCTTTTTTAGCTATTTCGAACTTTGAAGTTAGTTTATGATTTTATTTTGAATGTATTTAATAGATGACTATTTATCTCTCTATTTTAAGCTTTCATATTTATACTTATATGTTATTTTCCCAATTAAAACTTACTATACACGATAATATTAAATTTCAATACACGCTCCATTTTACGATTTAACAACCTTGATTGAAACAACTGAAAAAAAAGCATGCATACCATTTTGTAAAGCCTGTACAGAGTTCCTCAACGTATAATCAACCTCTTAAAGGCTCCAAATCGAGCGGTGAAGAACTGCATGTTGTATGATATGTAAGAAAACCGAATGCTTGAAAATTACAGTATCATAATCATAAACCTCAAATTCCAGCAAGAAATCGCCAATTCACAGTATAGTTTATACAGCTTTATGACTAAGGGCGCCAAGTGCATCAAACTGATCCACCACCAAAACAGCAGGAAAAAGTAAATAAATAAATAATAAATCCTCACTTCCCTTACGTCAAACATGAAACAATAAGACTAAATTTCAATATGAAAAGAAAAAAAATATCAGAACTCACACCAAAGATAATCAATCAATAATAAACGAAACATCAGACTGAGTACTCCATAAGTTGCTATGTTTATCTTTCTTCGGCCGCGGGTAACCAACAACTTCCGATCAACGGAACAGCAAATAAGCTTACTAACAAAAAGATATATATTTTTTTTTTGGACCAAGCTCACTAACAAATGAATGCACATCCAGAGAAGAAAAACGCAAAGGTAATGAAAATTCAAAGTTTCAGTCACTCAGCTTTCTCAGCAAGCAAACAACCAAAGTATCATCTCAAGACGATTAACCAAAATAGAATTCGAATTTAAAAAACATAAGCTAGAATGCGAATGTGAACGTACTAGAGAAGAGGTAACGGAGAGATGACTCGCCGATGAACGATCAATGGCAAGAGGAAAAACGAAGGGGAGAGAGTTTTGATCGGCTTCGCTGATGAGCGTCCGATTTGGAAACCGAAAATGCTAAAAGAGTAAGATGCTGGAATTCGTAATGTTCACGCCATGTATCTTGTGCTGTCTTTGGGCCTGGGCCTGGGCTTTTTCCATAGCCCAACCTATTTCAGCCAACCTAGAGCAGTTCGTTTCACGGTTTTGGTGGGCAACGAGAAAAATATCTAAAAACATATTGCTATTTTTCAAAATGAAATTTTAAAAAACGTTATTTCTGGTTATGATTGCAAAGCTTTTTTCCAATCGATTTCATTGATTTTAATATTTGTTGTTTTTCAATTTTATCTCAAATAATCATCCATAAATTTTTGTTGTCGTTTCATTGAAACTTCTTTTTATCTTACTATGACTCTTTTATGAATCTTTCACTCGAATGCAGAATCGCCGGTTCACTTGCTTATGCATGGTTCTTATGCCACTAAATTTTGGAACATTGTTTTGCTTGCTTTTGGTTGGCTTTATACTTGGCCCAAATAATATTTCAGAGATATTAGCATCCTTGTTGGTGGGCCACCCCTTTCGTGGTACCAAGTAGGGATGGCAACGGGGCCAGGGATGGTCGGTGTCCCCGCCCCCCCCCCCTCCCGATGGGGGAATTAGGCGGGGACGGGGGCGAAAATTCCCCGTCGGGGAGAGGAGTCCTCGCAGGGCTAGCAATACCGAGACTGAGAGAGAGAGCGAGAGTGCGAGATTGAGAACGAGAGTGATAGCTAGCAATACTAAAGTACGAGAGAGAGCGAGAGCAAGACTGAGAGAGGCGATACTTAGAGAGCGATATTGAGAGAGAGTGATACTGGGAGTGAAAGAGAATGATACTGAGAGAGATGGAGAGTGATACTAAGAGAGAACTAGAGCGAGAGCAAGACTTATAAGAGGGAGAGTGAGATGGTAGCCATCTTACATCTATATGTGTATGTATATATATATATATATATATATATATATATATATAAATGGGATGAGTTTGGGGATTAAACAAGGCCAGGTCGAGGTTGGGGCCGGGGCGGGGGTACCCACCCTGTCCCGAGACGGGTACCTGAGGAAAATCCCCAGTTTGACCTCTGTCCCCAGTCAAACCGAGGATTCCCCGACCCGATCAGGTCGGGGCCCACAGGTTTTTTTGCCATCCTTAGTACCAAGAAGACTATTTGGTTGGCCATTATTTGTGCTTTCTCATGGGGCTTATGGAGTGAGCGAAACAGGGGACTTTTTCATGATTCACTTTCCTCCTTTCCTCGCTTTATGTTTACTTAGTTTATCTTTTTTAGTTAACAATTGGCTACCAACTCTTGTAATCCTCGAGCTTTTCCACCTTTATATATATAAATGTTTCCTTTACTAAAAAATGGTTTTTTTTAGGGTAAGTGGGATGATACCTCGTACAAAGTATGGGCCATCCTTAGGTTTTAAATTTTGTCAAAATACCCATAACTCATTATATTGTTTAAATTTTACAATGTTGCATCCATGTGTTGTATGATCGTATCTCCTTACGTTTATTTATGATATCAATGCTTTAGATTTCTGGAAAAATTGAAAATGCAAAACTTATATCTCCTTACGTTTATTTATGATCTCAATGCTTTAGATTTTTGGAAAAATTGAAAATGCAAAACTTATAGCCTTAGGTTTTAAATTTTGTCAAAATACTCATAACTGTGTGTTTTTCATGACCTAAAAACATTTTACTATTTTCTAAAATTGAACTAAAAAAAAAGGTTATTTCTCTTGCTAGCTTTTTTTAAAAATGACAAAAATAAACTTTTGAAAAATTTATAACCCTTAAACACATAGTAAAAATTACCTAAAAGGAAGGAAATTTTAAAGGAAAGGAGAGAATTAACGGGTCATTTCCATATATATATATATATATATATATATAATATGACTTGTTAAAACTTTTCTAGTAAAAAACTTAATGAGAACAAAATTCTTAAAAGGAAAAAGTATACATATTCCGTATAGTGATGTTGTCATTCCTTTAATATATCCTCTTTTGATTTGGGCTATACATGTTATTTTGATTTGGGCTATACATGTTGTGTTGTTTTCGTATAATGTTGTTGAGGGAGTAGTTGGTCTTTTGATTTGGGCTATACATGTTGTTTTAATTTGGGCTATACATGTTGTGTTGTTTTCGTACAACGTTGTCGAGGAAGTAGCTGGTCTATTTTACTGATCATCACTCGATCAGATAAATATCCAGAATCTGCATAACCAACTAAATCAAAATTTGATTTATTTGAATAAAACAAACTCATATCGATGGTTACTCGGAGATAACGAAGTATATGCTTAATTCTAATAAGCTTTATTCATACAAATAGTTTTCTTCAACAATTATATATGTGTATTCACAGTCAAAAACACCATATCAAATTTTCTTTAATTTTTTTTTTTTAATGCATTTTCAACCCTAAGAAATCTTTGGCGCTTATGTGCTTAGGATGGGCTTCGACCTCGACCTTGATCATTTTCCAGAATGACCATGGTGTACTCGTACGTGTCTGAAAGGTGAAAATATTTCACCTTTTAGGATTAGGGTCAACCTCGGTCAGCCTCCGTAAAATTTTGATTGTGAATTCACGTTTCGTTAATAATTTTGAGCCCAACTTTGACCTTGGCTCTTCACTTCAACTTGGTTTTCTTGACCTCGGCCTTCAGCCTTGGCTCTTCGCTTTAAATTGATCTCCTTGGCCTCAGCATTGGTCGTCTGGCCTTAACTCTTCGTTTCAACTTGGTCTAGCCTCGATGTTGGTCATTTGGACTTCAACCAAGGTCGTCATGAACTCAAATTAGACTCCTTCCTTACACAATTTGCACCTCTCATTTCAGTCAATTGGTCTTGTTAGCTTTGCTTGGCATAACTTCAGGTCGCTTTGTTTGACTGATAATCGGAGGCTGCCTTTCCTCACCTTGAGGTAATGTTTGATTTCTTGTTCTCTGTCGTTGGTGGTCTTGTATTGAATTATCTCTGTTCTAAGTCTTCTTCTCGTCCCCTTACTCATATTTTGTAAGGTATGCAAATTATTAGTAGAATACTTTCTTTCCAACAAACAACGTCAACTATTGATACCAATTGTTGAAGAAGAGAGGACCTACAAAACAAAGAAAAATGGCTCTGATGCCTAAGTCAGTAAGGAAGAATCAAAAGTTTTAAGATGAGGTTCCAAATTTCAGATCAAGATCAAGTTCCAGTTGAAGTTCCCTTATATGGAGTGATGATGTATTTATGGAGAGAATGAGCTAAGTTTTACCTTTTCCTCCTAGGCTAATGAATCTTTACTAATCCTAATAAGTTAGGATTAGATTTGATTAGATAAATCCACTTTTATCTTGAGTTTATCTTCTTTTATCTTTCATTGATTTTCTGCATATTTCGTTAGGTCCAAATTCACTTAAAACACATAACATCAAAATTTGATTAGATAAATCCACTTTTATCTTGAGTTTATCTTCTTTTATCTTTCATTGATTTTCTGCATATTTCGTTAGGTCCAAATTCACTTAGAACACATAACATCAAAATTTGCTATAAAATTGTTGTAGAATAATTTGGATTTTTGTTTTCCAATTCTTTTATCACTTACCATTTAATTTTTGTTATCTTGCACAATTGCAACAACATAGAACATTTGAGCATAAATTATGCTGTAAGACTATAATATAAAAGTAATATGGAAAAAAAAGTTAGAAATATTATAAATATAATAATATATATTATAAATAATATTTAGTTAGATATTCATAACATACATAATTACAAAGTTTCTTAACCTCTCAGTGAATTTATATTATAACATACACTATTCCAACACACCACAATTAAATCTAATTGTACCCTCTACTTTCTTATTTCATTTACTTTACTTCTTTTGTATTTCTTTTATTCTTTTAATCTTGCATTGTTTTTATTTTATAATAAGAAAATGCAATCAGAAGACCATGTAATTTAATATTTAACCAAAAGTCACTTTTAAGATTTGGCTATTAAACTACATTTGAAATTGTTACATTAATGGGTAAAAAACACTTTTAATGGTCTAAAGAAATATTTAAATAATATGGACTGAATGATTAAAATAATTTGTTGTCAAATGTTTTTACTGTTTCTAAGATCACTCCGATTATACTTTAATTTCATACCTAACTAAAAGGGTTGTTTTCAAACAAAATAAGTTAAAATATTTATAAATATAATAAAATGACACTGTCTAGTAGTGATAGATAATAATAAATATGGACAGTAATAGACATATCTGTCTGTCACGGATAGACAATAACATTTTACTCTATTTAAAATATTTTTAGCACTTTTGCTATTTAAAACAATTACAAAACTACCTCAAAATGATAATAATATATAAAACATTTGTGTTAGCTAAATAAATTAGATATTCAATATTAACTAGTCAAATCTAAAAGATAATTCACATTAAAAAAACTAATCCTACCTCTAGAAGGAATCAATTCTGAAATATAAATATATATAATATAAGAACCAAAATTAAAAGGTAAATCTCTATTAAAAAATATGGGAAGAATAAATTCTTCAACAATTAAATACAATTAGAATTCATCTAAAAAATGATGAAAATATGATTTTAGTTCTTATATTTTAGGGCTGGTTAAACTTTAACTATATACTCTCAAATGTTCAATTTTAATTAACTTTCAATAAATCTTAAAATTAGTCATTTAAAGTTAACTTTTATCAAAATTTGTTAAATAATAATTTTTATGTAAGAAAATATAATATACAAATAAATTCTCAAAATTTATAATGAACATGACGATAGATAATAAAAAAATTTTAAAATATCAAGATAACTAACCATAGTAAGAATGCAACAAAAAATTGGAAAATTGAAAAGGCAAATTGAATAAAACCGATCCACTAGTTAGTAATTAGTTTGGGTTTGGTTCTTAGTTGCCCCAAAATCAGCAAAATCGAACCGACTTTCACCTCTAAACAATAGGGACTAAATTTAAGATTTATTAAAATAATGAAACTAAAATTGAACAATTCTCAAATTGATGATAATATATATTTTTTTAATAGTGTCCATGGGGAAGAGGCTATAAAATGAGAGGTAGGAGTAGTTGAAGATCATAGTAATTGAAAAAGAGGGATTTGAAAAGAAAGCAAAGGCAAAGGAAAGAAATGGCAATTACTCTTAACAATGGCTTCCAAATGCCAATGATGGGGCTTGGAGTTTGGCGTACGGAGAAGCACAAAATCAAAGAACTCATTATCCACGCCATTCAAATTGGTTATCGCCATTTTGACTGCGCCGGTAACATTTTTCTTTTTGTCTTTTTCCTTTTAAAAGTTCTTTTTTTTTTTTTTATTGATAAAAATATAGATAAAAAATAATGATTATAATACCTACGAGTGTAGGTTCAACGTCAATATTAAGAATTCATCGATATCTTTAATAATATTATGAGTTTTTTCAAAACAAATTATATATATATAAAAATAGTAAATTAATATTTTACACTTTTTAAAAAGTTAAAATGTTTATAATTTATATTATATTTACATGATATTTTTCTTTTTTTTTTTTTAATGTTTTAAAGATTTATAGATTTGTTTTCTAAATATAATGTGAATGTTTACTCATGTTTTATATTGATGTTGACCTGAAATATCGATGAAAATTTAATATCCCAATACTCTAATGTTTTATGTAATATTATTTCAGTAACTTGGAGTGATTTATTATTTTCTTGAACTTAAATTTAAGTTTTGGAGGACTGTTAGATAATTGTATGATTTAGTTTATATTAGATTAGTTATTAATTTTAGATTGATTAGTATTTTATATTTAATTAGGTCTCATTGGATAATAATTTGATTTTTGAAAATTAAACTTATAAACACTATTTTTACCCTATTAAGTTTTTTTTTTTTTTTTTTTAATCTACCTTGTAAGAGGTTTCAAAAATTGAGCAAAGTTTTTAAAACTTAGGTTAGGCTTTGTAACCATTTGGTTTTTAGTTCTTGGTTTTTGAAAATGAAGTTTATTTCCCTTAATTTCTTACAATGAGTTGTATTTTTTTATGTAAAAGAGTTGAATTCTAGCCAAATTCCAAAAACAATATTAACAAGTTTTTAAAACTAATTTTTAGTTTTCAAACTTTAGCTTGATTTTTAAAAATATTGATAAAAAGTAATAACCAAGCAAGAAATTTAGAGGTGGAAAGAGTTTATAGGCTTAATTTTTAAAAATTAAAGATAAAAAATAAAATAAGTACTAAACATGAACGAAGTTTCAATATTTTCAAAAATCAAGCAAAGTCTTGAAAACTATAGAAAGTAAACCTAGTTTAGTAACTATTTGATTTTGAGTTTTGGTTTTTGAAAATTAAGCTAGTAAACATCACTTCTATTCATTAATATAGGTTTTGTTGTTTAGATTTTATGAGTGTTTTCAAAACCAAAGCTATATTTTGAAAAATAAAATAGTAGTTTTAAATTAAATTTTTTTTTTCAATTGACTACAAATTCAAATGTTTATATAGAAATATAAAAATCATTAGTACCAAATAAACAACAAGGATCATTTGACCCACCAACTTCTTGAGTTAGTGTAAATAAATCAAATTCAATAATAAATACTATTGAAGTTTGCACATTTATTGAGTAACTTCACCTTGTCATATTTTTCTACTTTTCACAATTATCAAAATAACTTCATCTTTTCTTTTATCTCTACTTTTTCACATTTATCCAATAACTTTATCTTCTTATTTGACTTTTCCAATTATTAATAAATTTCATCTTAAATTCTAGACACCAAGCACAAACTCACAAACTCCAAATTTATTAACCTCACTCAATTTATCAAACGTTCCTAATTTTTCAAAACATGTTTATGTTTTCAAGGTTTGGCTAACTTATTATTATTTTTTTTTGTTAAAATATCATTTTGGTTTCCATATTTTGAAGTTTGTTGAATTTTAGTCCTATACTTTTAATTATCTAGTTTTAGTCTCTGTACTTTCAATTTTAGTCTCTATACTTTCAAAGATTTTTACCAAAATTGATTGAATAATAATAATAATTTTCATGCAATAAAATAAATATATGTGAATATACTTTAAAAATTTATAATAAATATGCTATAGATAAAAAAAAAAAAATTTAAACCAAGAATAAATTAATATTGAAGACGAAGTTTAAGATTTATTGAAAGTTTTAAGAACTAAAATTGAACAATTAAAAATTAAAAATAAGAGAACTAAAATTGACTTTTAAAAGCAATGACAGTTTTTTTCTAATACCTTTTTAAAAGGTAGAACTGTTATATTTGGAAATAAACCATGACACAGTTAATTTCTTCTTTGAGAAAATAACACAGTTAAACAACCCTTACCAATTACTTTTAAATAATTATTAAGCATGAAACATCAATAATACATTTTACACATACATTTAAAATTAATATTTGAGTTATTTTCAAATACAACAAAATAAGTCAATTTTTTTTTTATAAATATTATAAAATGTTAGTGTGTGACAGTGATGGATGATAGATGCGCGCATCAATGTTTATCGTTATCTACCATTGATAGCTACTGACAGTTTGTTATATTTTTAATTATTTTCAGCAATTTTGTCATTTAAAACAATTATCTTTCATAATTTTATAATATTCTAACTAATTTTTAGTAAATAAATTATATTATTTAATTGTTTTAATGAATGTTTAATGTACAAATATTTAATTATTTATATTTAAATTGATTGGAAAGAAGATCAATTAATCAATTAATTAATATGACAAAATATTAAATGTTACTAATTGTAGTATAGAATCACATCAATTTATTCGCTTACGTTTAATTAATTACTTAATCCCCATCAACAAAAGTAGTCAAACGTGCACATATGTTATATTAAATATATAGTGTTAAATTAATGAAAAGTATCAAACAAAAGTATCAATACTATTTTAATATTTTAAACATGATTATTTCAATTTGGTTTCCGCATAGAAAATTAAAGAATAATAATAATAATTTTTTTAGAAAGCAAGCGCACACATTTAACTTTAAGATATATACATAACCAAACATAGACATTAGTTAGCTAAATATTTAAATTTTATATATTTAAAATCTAATATTTAATATCTATATCCATAAAACGATATCGGTCAGTTAAGCTTTTTAGATTCTGGCTCACCCCACGTTAAGTTAGCTACCTCGATCTCAACTTGCATTTCACCCATATATTCTTTTTATTGTTTTCTCTAGATCAACGTTCAATTGCATCTTTAGACCAAAACAATATTGGGTTGGTGTCAAGTGTGGCTATGGTCATGATGGAAAATGTTATATTAGGAAATGATATGATTCTCTAATTGATTGGTAGGTTATCATATAATTTATCCTAAATTTCTCTTAAAGTGTGTTCAACTGCGACCATAGTAAGAGTGTAACGGTCCGATTTTCTAAGACTTGAACTAGATGATCACCATATGCATGTATATATCTAAAACGACTATTTTTCATAATTTTACAAAATAAGAAAATAACTTTTTGATTAAAAAAATATCTTTTGCAAAATCCAAATAACTGAAAATCTTTGATCGGGTACCCTTTGTACAATTTTAATAAAACAACAAACTCGCACAAAACATCTGACCGTATGAAGTTTTAAAAGAAAAAAAAAATTAAGTTATGAATTCAAATGACATAACCAAAATTCTAAAGATGAAAACATAAAATTTCTTATGCGGAAGCATCTGACTAGTTCTAATGGCACGATCAAGGTTTTCTCTCATCATTATTCGCCGATATGTCCTTTTACTTACCTGAAAAACATAACATGAAAAAATAAGTACAAAATACTCCTTAAGTAACCCTACTACCGGGGTCAAGTTAAACACTTATATCCAATAAGCGCATCATACTAGTGGGACTTGCATAAATAACGAATCCTGGATGGGCATCTAGTGAGCGATTTAACCCGTCCTAAGACACATCTGGTGGCTCGAAGGCTCGCAAAGGTAGTAGGGAACTCGTCGGCACAAGGTTAGCATAGTAGAAAACTGTCGGCACCCAGTATCATAGTAGGAAACTCGTAGGCTTCAGGTAACATATCAGGAAACCTGTCGACTTTCAGTATTGTAGTAGGAAACCCGTCAACTTCCGGTATCATAACAGCATTAGGAGGGTAAATCGTCACTTTTCTCTAAAGATGCTTATGTTATGTTCACATCCTAAATCATATTAAACATGTGCTAATATCATCATATTTATAAACTTCAAGATATAAGCAGCTCAATTTCACCCAAATTAAGCAAATCATTCAAAATTATCTACCATTACTTAGCTCAAGGACAGTTCCAATAGTAGGATTAGTTGAGACTATGTGCAAATAGCTAACCAAGCAGCCCATTCTCCCAATTCTCACAAAATCCTTGAATTAAAACCCTAAAATATAAATCAAAACTTAAATTAAGTTTTTAGGCCTATTTCAAATACAATTTACTCAACAATTAAACCAAATTATCTTATGCAAAGTGCAACTAAGCCACAATCTTCTTCCATACTCCAACCAAACTAGACCCTTTACCCACTTGGATAGCTTGCTTCTGTTTCCAAAATTCGAAGCTTAACCCAATGGGTAACAATAATTAAAACCAAACACCCATGGGTATCCACGAAATTATAGAAAAATCAATCTTAATTACCAAAACAGTCTCGGCTTAACCAAATCTTGAAATCCCAGCCTAACCCATGAAAAATGGTTTAAGTATATATATATACTTTTTAAAATTTTCTTTTCTTTCCTTTTCCAAAACCTTAAATATATATATAAAATTTCCTTTTTCTTTTCCCAAAACAAAACACAATTTATTTAATATTATGTTCGTCAACCCATCCAAAATTCAATTCCAATTTATCCTCGTATTTTCTTAAATTAACCAAGTTCTTAAATCTCACCCAATTTCAAATCTTCAAGTTAAATCCAACTTTTATATCTCCCCAAATAAATTCAGTTTTCACTAATTGAATTAAATCCAAATCTTTTATCACGATTACTTTAAATTGGATTATTTTCTCAACATAATCCAATTAAGCCTCAAAATTCAAACAACTAACCAAATAATTCAAGATAATTAATTATTATTTTTTAAAAAAAGAAATTACTTGAAAATTTGGAATGTCACAAAGAGTGTAATACTCAAAGAAAGATCCTTGCCAACTGGACTATTGCCTTTTGTTGTGGTGACATTGGATGATCATATCCTTAGACGATAATTTTTAAGACTAGACCATTTTTTAAATGTAAATTTAGTTTTATGCCATAAAGAGTAGCTTTATATATATAGGTGTCAGTACTCTTGATGTCAAAATTACCTAGCTTTTACGTGAAAGCAACAAAGAATTGTAATTAAGGGAAGATGTGACATGCAAAACAGAAAAATTTGGATACTGTTGTGGTATTTGCCTAAATCAGTAAGTGGTCATAATTATGAGTATTTACAAGAAAACATGTCCTATCCACAAAGTGCGGAGGCTTGGCCTCGAACAAGTCAGTTTGAACTTTTCTCTTCTTCTCGAGGCCCAAATGGATTATGGGAAACGCATTGCGTCCTAGAGTATGGTTTTTGTTCTAGATCCGTCTTTTTCCTATTATAATAGCTTGTGGACTCTCTTAAAGATGGTTATACCCTTTAATCCAAATCTACCCATAAAGTAGCTTTTTGGTCGGTAACCAAAGGAATTTCTCAATCTTTCAACTCACTCACAATGGTGACAAGAACTTAAAGGTTAAGGATTAAAGAGAGGGGAAGGAGAAGAAGAAGAGAAGACTAAAGGTTTATAGTGGTTCGACATCGACTAGAGTCTATATCCACTTTAAATCAGAGAAAGTTTTCATTATTTGCTGAGTACCAATTTTAGAGTTACTAATATGTTTTACAATCAAATACTATAGGGTGGTGAAGAGGGGATAAGAAAAACAGTTAAATGTGGTAGCTAATAATAAAACATGACTTAAAAATCTGTTTGGATGGGCTGTTTAAGTACTTAAATAAGTATTTTTAATTATATATATATATATATATATATATATATATTTTTAATCACTTAAAAAGTGAATTGAAGTAAATTTCTAACCTACGAACCGATGTTATCTTGTCGCAGCTGATTACAAAAGTGAGGTCGAAGTAGGGGAGGCATTAGCAGAAGCTTTAGAGAGTGGACTTGTGAAGAGGGAAGAACTTTTCATTACTTCAAAGGTGAGTTATTTATTTATTTATTTATTTATTTATTTTTAAGAAAAATCTACAATTTTACTTAGAAATGAGTTAAGGCCCGTTTGCTTTTTGAGAAGGTAGATAACCAATAATATTTTAGATCATCTTTAGATTATTATATTTATTTTATAGAAATATTTTTGTAAATATCTAGAAATATTTTGATAACTATGTTTGTTTTGGAGGAATTCTATTTGGAAATGTCTTAAATTTGCACAATATTCTAAGATTGTCCTTACTACTATTTATTAATTTATAATTAATTTAAACTTATATAACATATTTGTTTTTATCAATTTGAATTTCTTTTTAAATTAATACAATTTATATTATTTTTATATGTTATTTTTCTCAACAAAATAATATATTATAATTTAAGATTTTTTATAAAATAAATATTAATTTAAATTTAAATTTGAATATCTTGCTTAAAAATAATAAAAATTGCAATATAACAAAAAAAAATTATATATATAGTTGACAATATTTATTGTAGTTATATAATGCAAATGAAGATTAATATATATGTGTAATTTTTTTAAAAAAGGGAAGGACGAAATGGTAAAATGGAATGCTCTCTACTCGAGAATATGGAAAACCCATGTTCTCTTAAGATGCCTTCCATAAGGAGATCCTAAGATGCCCGAGAATCTCTAGATGCTGAGGCATCTTATAATATTGCAAATAAACACGACAATCCAAATGCCCACTTCGTAAGAATCTAGGATGCTTGCGAGACAAACGATTCCTAAGTATATTTAAATTTATTTTAGAACAAATACAGTAAGTCCTTGAATTTTATTTTAACTCTTTACTTTCATTTCCATTAAATTTAATATAATTGAATAACTATATTTTACGATGTTCTATCAATTCAAACTATAAATTAACAATTGTATCAATTTAAAGTCTACTTTTTTTTATTATTTTATTAAAGAATATCATGGGCAACTTACAATAACATGAATTATTATCCTAAGTTTCCATAAGTGAATCAATTTATAATTTTTTTTATTAAGATTCTTTTAATCGTTACACATGTATAGACTTTTAAAAATTTTAAATTTAAATTGATACAATTTTTTATATAAGTCATAACCAAGGTTTAAAATATCGATGTCGATGGAAATATCGAAGTCTTAATTTTACAAAAATTTTGATGGAAATATCGAAGTCTTAATTTTACAAAAATTTTGATGGAAATATCGATAGATATTTCTTGAAAAATTATAAAAATTAAAAATTAAAAATTTAAATCTAAATTAGTAAATAAATATGTTTATTTTTTTATTTTTAAACAAATTAACATGTCTATTATTTATTTTATATTTACATTTGTGATATTTTGTTGTTTATTTTTTATATTTAGTAAATTTTTCTACGATTTAACAAAAATATCGATTCACCCATCATGTCGATGTCAAACCTATAAAAATATAAAAGTATTGATTTGATGAAAATATCGACACGTTAATGAAAATTTAATATTATGGTTATAACAACCAAAATTTAAGAGTATAAACTTAATATTTTCTCTTGTCAATGACAGCTATGGAACTCAGACCATGGACATGTCCTTGAGGCTTGCAAGGATAGCTTAAAGAAACTTCAACTACAATATTTAGATCTATACTTGGTGCACTTCCCAATAGCCACAAAGCATACAGGTTAATTCTTTTATTTATTTATTTATTTTTATTTAATTCAATATTCATTATCCAGTTTATGTAGATTAAATTGTAACTTCGGTAGTTTTTAATTAGAATTCAGTCCATCTGATTTGATTTAACAGAATTCTTGTAAATAGTTTCTACAGTAGAGATTTTTTTGTAAAGGTTTTACCAAACCATAACGGCTAAATATTAACTTTTCTAAACTTTAGGAACTAAATTTGCAATTGGATAATTGTTTTAAAGAATAAAATTGCTAGAAATATTTTTAAACGTAGCAAGATCGATAGACAATAATATTTTGCTACATTTGAAAACGAACCTTTTATAATTTAACCAATATATTCCAATGTTTGCTCTAAAAAAAACTTATTCAATGAAAGTGCTACAACGAGACTATCTTTTAGAAATTAAACTAGTAGGCGTGGTTTCAAAAACTAAATATATATTTTAACTGTTCAAAATATATTTTTGTAGTTTTTCTTTCATGCATCAACCAATGAATCGAAAGCAGGGGTACAAGCTGTTTGGTTTTTATAGAAAATTTTAGAATCAGACCACTCAAACGTTGTGAACTGAAGTCGAACCGGACTTATTGGGAAATCGAGCCATCTGAACCACTTAAGACCGACGGTTTGATCGACTTGCCTCCCGGTTCACCGAATACACGTGTGTGTGGGGGAAATGTCGGCTGGGGGAAAAGAGAATTTGCTTTTTAATCTAAAAATGAAATGAAATTCCAAGGCTTTGTGAGTTCAAACTCACGACCTTGTGCATCCTAGCCGTGCTTCCTCACCGACCTAACAACGAGGTTTATTGGAAACCCCAACCTGCACTTTTCAGTATTTTTATATTTTCAACTCGAACCAACAAAGTGGTCTTGATCGGTTTAAGAAATTTTTTTTTTCGATTTTTCCTTACAACCCTAATTGAAACTATCAATTAACCACATTATTTTGTTGCAACTTCTTCAAATAATCTCTTTTTTAATGGCTATTCATCAAAACAGTTTTCAATTTCCCCTTTAACTTACTCTTTTGTTTTTCTTTTTCCTTCCCTTTTTCCCATTTCTAAACAAATGAAGGAGTTGGCAATACTAGAAGTGAGAAGGATGAAGATGGGATGTTGGACATTGATACAACTATATCTTTAGAAGCAACTTGGTATGCCATGGAAGATTTGATTTCTAGTGGTTTAGTTCGCAGCATTGGGATCAGGTAATTTTACCTTTTATAACTAAAATGATTTTGAAAATAACAAAAATGATTTTAATCATTTTAAAGTTACTTCTAAAGATGACTGAAATATGTCAAAGTTGGTCTTTTCTCTCTCTCTTTTTTTTCTTTTAATATTCATTGAAGAATGTATATTTAAATAAACAAATCCTTATCATGCTCGTGTCTTATATTTTATAAAAATGATGTGTTTATGGTGTTTGTGTTTTGTGAATCTACTCTTGCTTTTATGAGTTTGGTTTTTCTATTGATTTTTTAAAAGAGAAAATTACAACAACTATCCTTACACCTTTCAAGTTTTAATTCTATTTTAATTCTTGGTTCTTTTTAAATATAGCAAAGTGAGTCAAAATATTTACTAATATAATAAAATATAATGATAGATACTGATAAACTACTATAATCTATTATTCTCTATTAGTGTTAAACAGTGATATCTTGCTATATTTGAAAATATTACCAACAATTTTTCCATTTAAAATAACTACCCTTAATTATTAGGCCTCTTTTCAAATATAGCAAAATGAACCAAAATATTTACAAATATAGCAAAATTTTACGGTCTATCTGTGATCAACTACTATCTGGGTCAATCGTGACACAGATAGTAGTCTATCGCAATCTATCGTGGTCTATTGCTGATAGACTGTGTATTTTGCTATTGGTTGTAAATATTTTTAGTGTTATTTTCATTTAAAATAATTTCTCTAATCATTATTATTTACAAATATAGCAAAATTTTACTATCAATCTGCAAGAGAATGCAATAGATCATGATAGACTACTATCTGTGCCTATTTGTGTCATGAGAGACACATATAGTAGTGTTTCGCAATCTATCGCAGATAAATTGTGATATTTTGTTATTATTTATAAATATTTTTAACAATTTTGTCATTTAAAATAATTTTCCTAATTTAATTTTAATTTTGATCTATTTTACTCTTCATAGTTAAAAAAAAAAATTATTTCGGTTTATTTAATTTTTCAACTTTTGTGCTTAATTTAAAACATCTATTTAAGCCTGTAATGAATCATATTTCATATAATCCCACCCCAAAATTTAAAAAAAAAAAAAAAAAAAAAATATAAAATTTTAAAAAAATTTAAAAAAATTAAATAAAAAAAAAAAAAAATTTTTATATAAAAAAAAAAAAAAAAAAAAAATATAAAATTTTAAAAAAATTTAAAAAAATTAAATAAAAAAAAAAAAAAATTTTTATATAAAAAAAAAAAAAAAAAAAAAATCCAAAATTTTGCCAATATTTCAAGAAGCTTATTGTAAGTATAATAATATTGTTGTACGTGGTAAAATCTTAAAAAGTAAGATAATATACAAACTAAAATGGCTCTTCTTAAAAAAAAAAATAATAATAATAATAATAATATAATAATAATTAATTAAAATTAACATTTTGAAATTACAATATATACATAATCAAACCCGAATATACAGACTGAATTGAGTAAGACAATCTAATTAATTAGAAGTAGATTTGATAGGCTTTCATACACGTTGTTAGTAATATTTTTGAGGTTGTGTACAACAAAACCTTGCAGCAACTATGACATATTTTTGACAAGAGATTGTTTGGCATACTCAAAAGTGAAGCCTGCTGTGAATCAAATTGAAATGCATCCTTACTTTCAAAGAGAGTCTCTTGTTAAATTTTGCCAAAAACATGGGATTTGTGTCACTGCTCATACTCCTTTAGGGGGTGCTGATGCAAATACTCAACGTTTTGGTACCCTTTCTTGTCTCCAAGATCCTCTCCTTCAAGTAAGCCCTTCCTTGATTTCCTTTTTTTTTTCTTTGTTTTTTTCCTAACAATATTGCATATTTTCAATTCTAAATATCATTTTAGTTCATGTAAATTAATTATCCGTCTGATTTTATGGGCTAATTATAAAAATACAATTAGTTAACGAAAAAATATGTACTTTCAAACCATTTAAGCAAATTATAGAATGCGTCTTGTGTAAGAACTCATTTAGTGAGATCCATTACACACACTTTAGAAAAATGAAACATAGTTAAAACTAACATTTTGATGGTAAATGAAAAAAAAAAGTTAATATTTTTCTTTAATTATTAGATAATTAATAAAAGAGTTGAATGTTTAGCCAAATTTCAAGAAAAAAACAAGTTATTAAAATTTTTTTTTTTTTTTTAGTTTTTAAAACTTAGCTTGATTTTTTAAAACGTTGGTAAAAGGTAGATAACAAAGCGTGAAATTTAGAAGTGTGAAAAGAGTGTTTTATAGGCTTAATTCTTAAAGACGAAAAATTTAAAACGAAATAGTTAAAAACGGAGCCTAAATAGGTAGTTACCACCAAATGGTGCCCAAATATTTATCAAACAAAACCACATAAATTCTTGAGACACTGAAATTACACCATTTGAAAATTCGTTAACGAAACTTGTAATTTAACCATATGTTTATGAGTTTTTTTTTTTTCTTTTCCTGTTAGGAACTGGGGGAGAAATATGGGAGGAGCCCTGCTCAAATTGCCTTAAGGTGGGGCATTCAAAGGAACACTGTGGTTATACCAAAGACTTCAAAACTGCTGAGATTGGAAGAGAATTTGCAAGCTTTTGATTTTGAGCTCACTGAGGATGATATGGATCTCATAAAAAATATTGACAGGAAATATAGAACCAATCTCACACCTGCAAGGTCTTGGGGCATAGATTTATATGCTTAATTCCATATGGTTTAGATCTGTTGGATCATTTTCATTTAAACACTTTTGACAAAACTACTTAAAATAAAAACATTCATGTGTTTGATTACACTTACTCAAAAGTGTTTTTACTTTGTATTTTTTACGCATAGACAAGTTTGTTTCGTTTGTTATATACTAAAAGTATTTTTTTTTTATTAATGTCAAATCATTATAAAGAATGACTATTAAACACTATGAATTAATAATTTTAAAACATGTTCGTTGCTGAGTTTTTCAGCATATGATTGATCAAATTGGTCATTAAAATTAGTTGATAGGAGTTGGTCATAGGAGATAATTGATGCAATTAGTCACTAAAGTTGGTCGTCGAAGGTGGTCATTGATGGAGTTTGTTGCTGGAGGGGGTCGCAGGGTTGATCATTAGGGGGTGTCACTAGAAGTAGTCGTGATGGTGGTGGCACGAAGTTGGTCGTTAGTGGTAGTTGCTAGAAGTTTCGCAGTAGTAGGTTGTTGGCGGTAGTTGTTGGAAGCGTGGTAGCTACAACAACCATTGGTAGAAATGAGGTAGAGGACTAGCTAATGAGGGTATTGTAGAAGGTAAAATTAATCGTAATTAAATTATAGTCCAAGATTAAAGTGGTGATAATCAAGAGTCCATTATGGATGATATATTTTATTTAGGCCCAAGGAAAAGAAAATGACCTCATGTAGCTCGGCCCATTTGAGTTAAAAGGTCGGGTCAAGAGAATAAATATATATTAGAATATTTATTTAAATTTTATATATATAAAGGGGCGCGCTTAAGGAAGCATGCAGGGCGACTATACAATCAAGTTGAAAGAAAATGCCGACCCCACAAGCATTATTTCCCTTCAAATTGCGTTTAATCCCTATTGTAACAAGGGATTTACATGGCTTCATGCATCTGTGCATGTGCTTATTGCATGGTTTTGTGATGGAGAGGGTAAATTTGAATATGTTATGGGGGGGCTTTGATATGGTTATACAAGCATGAATTGTGCCTAAGCCATGCATTTTGCTAATGAGCACACTTTAAAATATTTAATTGGGAGACTAATGGGATGTCTATTTCCCGTTGGTAATCAAGCAATAATCATATTAAAACTGGCTTATGATTATTGTGGTAATTTAATTAACCTGTCTACATAGTTAGTAGTCGAGCACAGGAGAGTCACTCAAAAGCCAAGTACATTAATGGCTGAATTGTGTAATGGCCCTAACAGTAATGGCTTGGGTGAGCGACAACTGAGGAAAGTCCGAGAGTAGCTTGGAAGCTAAAGGGTCGTGCTACTTTCAATTATGGAAAACTTGACCCATATAACCTCAAGTCGCAATCGAAGAAAGGTATCACTACAACAAATTGTACATTTAATGACACATGAACAGTGCCAAAAATAGAGGAGAAGGTAAAAAAAAAGTCATTAAATCCAAAATCACGCGTTTTTTGTAGGAAAAAACGGAAATTTTCGGATTTGGCAGAATACATGACTGTTTTTATGTGTCATTGATTTATAACTAAAAAAACAGTCATTAAATGTGAGTACACAAAAAAAGGCGCAATTTTGGTGGGAAAATACGCAAAATTTCAACTTTTTCCGAGATAGAGAGCGAAAGAGAAATGGCAAGTGAGGGAGGGAGACAAAGAGAATGTTTGAGAGAGAGAGAGAGGGCGTGAAGAGAGCGACAGAGAGATAGTCTTTGAAGGAGAGCGAGAGATAACGATTCGATTTATAACCTTTTAAACACGATTCGCAGTCGACTCCACAGAAACCCTCCAAAATCGCTCTCTTTCACCTCTCGGTCTCCCTCTCATCTCATTCTTTTCGGTGCCTCCCTCACGCTCAAGAGCAGACGCCACCGACTGCATCCCTCACTCTCAGTCGAAGATTTCACCGACACCCTCCCTCTCCTGTCGCTCTCACTTCGCCTCTCGCTCTCCCTCTCGTCTCGCGCTTCGCTGTCTCCCTCACTCTCAATCTCAGAAGTTACCGGACTGCATCCCTAACACTCAGTCCAAGCTTTCGCCGACACCCTCCCTCTCCTCTTGGTCTCCCTCTCGTCTCGCACCTTGTCCGCACTTCGATCTGACTCTCCTCTCGTGAGTCCATCCTCTGTTCTTCATTAAATTTCAAACTGCAAACCTCAATTACTTGTTTTTTTTTTTTTTTTCGTTTCTTTGTTGATTGGTTTGTTATTTGTGTTCTTAATTCAGGGCTTCACTAACTCAAGCTTGCTCTTCCATTTGGGTAAGTTTCGTCTTTTCATTCTCACTTCAATGTCACTTCTTTAGTTTTCAGCGGAGGGAGTGTTCTTTAGTATATAAAAAGAACAAATAGTTGAAATGAATAGATAGAGAGAAAGTATGAAGATTTGCATCTTAAAAAGTAGCCAAGTAGTCATTATTTTTGTATACATACCCTACATTTTAATAAAACCAACAAAAATTGAAAAAGAAAGAGAGTAAAAAAGTGGGTTTGTTGATATGATAGTGCATTGATTTTGATTTTGTAATTAGTGGAATAGTATATATGTCACTTTGTATGCACTCTGTATGACGAGCTAAGGTTGAAACTGTCACGTACGCACCTTTTGTCTTTGTTTTGAGCTGAGAAGCCACGCTTAGGCGTCCTTTTAGAAATTTTGAGATGCAAACTGTCCATGTACCTAATTCTCATTTTTTTTTTTACTTGGTTGTGCATATCGAAAGCATGCTACGTAGGTGACTTAGCTTGTGTAATTTCTGGAATAGTATGTATGTCACTTTGTATGCACTCTGTATGACGAGCTGAGGTTGGAACTGTCACTTACGCACTTTTTGTCTTTGTTTTGAGCTGAGAAGCCACGCTTATGTTCCAATTCCATTGAATTTGGTTTGCGTCATGGCAATTGTTCCAATTCCATTCGATAGTTGGGGATCATTTATATGTCAATGGAATTGATCAAAGTTATAAGTTATGGTTTTTGCATGGGGAAGATTTAGCCACACACAATGTTAACAACAATTCAGATCTTGTGTTAAATGAAAACTATGAGGATCAGTATGATTTGTTTAACATAATTGATATGGTTCAAACTGCTCATGATCAACTTCCTGGTATGCCAAATATCTTTGACACTATGTTTAACGATGCTAAAAAGTCATTATACCCGGGATGTAAAAGATTTACGAAGTTGTCAGCACTTGTGAGATTGTATAACCTAAAGGTTAGATTTGGGTGGAGTAATTCAAGCTTTTCTGAATTGCTATCTATAATAAGTGAATTATTACTTGAAAAGAATGAGATGCCAATTTCTATGTATGAAGCTAAAAAAAACATTAGGTGCCCTGGGTTTGAGTTACCAAAAAATAGATGTGCCAAGGTTATCATGATCAACTTCCTGCTATGCCAAATATCTTTGACACTATGTTTAACGATGTTAAAAAGTCATTATACTTGGGATGTAAAAGATTTACGAAGTTGTCAGCACTTGTGAGATTGTATAACCTAAAGGTTAGATTTGGGTGGAGTAATTCAAGCTTTTCTGAATTGCTATCTATAATAAGTGAATTATTACTTGAAAAGAATGAGATGCCAATTTCTATGTATGAAGCTAAAAAAAACATTAGGTGCCCTGGGTTTAAGTTACCAAAAAATAGATGTGTCCAAATGATTGTTGCTTATATAGGAATAAGTATGCAAAAAGCACCCAATGTCCTACATGTAATCTATCGAGATGGAAGGTTCCTAAGAACTCAACAGAAGAGAAAAAAGGAATGCCTGCTAAACAGTTGTGGTACTTTCCAATAGTTCCAAGGTTCATAAGGATGTTCAAGAGCCCTGAACATGCAAAAAATTTGTGTTGGCATGCTACAGATAGGAAGGTAAACGGTATTATGCGACACCCAGCTGATTCTCCATCATGGAGGTTAATAGATCACCTATGGCTAGCTTTTGGTTTAGAACCAAGAAATCTTCGTTTGGGTTTATCCACTGATGGAGTCAACCCATATGGAGATCTAAGTACCAAATACAGTTGTTGGTCAGTCATTATTACAGTGTACAACCTCTCACCATGGTTGTGTATGAGGAGAAAGTTTTTAATGTTGTCAATGTTGATTTCAGGGCCAAAACAACCAGGATATGATATTAACGTGTATCTAGCTCCATTGATTGAGGATTTGAAGCTTTTGTGGGAAGTTGGAGTTGAATGTTTTGATGCATACAGAGAAGAGTCTTTCACTTTGCGAGCAATCTTACTGTGGACTATTAATGATTTTCCTGCGTATAGAAATTTATGTGGTTGTACTGTGAAAGGGTATCATTTTGCTCCTCAATTTTACAACACGTTATCAGCACGAACTCTTGTCGTTTTTTCTACTGAAGTAGGTTCTAAAGGTATATCATTTTTCTCTTTAGTATAATTAGTAAACTAAATGTTGTTTTGCGTGTTTAGTATATATTAAATTTCTAATATAAATACAATTGTTTGTGATAGTGTTGCCAAGACAAATCTTACAGAAATAGAATTGATGCTGAAAAAGCTATGATTTTTCTTCGTCATCATTTTCACGAAGGATTGAAGATGGAATGTCTAACGGTAACGTATCTTGTGGAAGAAATTAAAGGAGAGCTATGATCGCATTTGAGGGTCAAAGATTTCAAATCAGTAACCTACTACATCTCTACATTATTTAAAATTAGATTTTATTTCAAATGGAAAAAGTCAAGTGGGTGCATAAATCTAATAACTTTTAAAAGTTTTAAAAAGATCTCGTTTAGTTTACTTTATGTCAAATAATGAATTAGATGTTCAAATAATATGAAGTAGGTAGAGTGGTGAGTTGTAAAAATAGAACAAACAATTCGTGGGTTTCAATTATGCTCTAGATTATAAGCTAGGTTTCAAATTTTGATCCTATTTATTTCAAAAAATTTCATTTTAATTCTTAAACTTTAAATTAATAATAATGTGAAACATCTATCATAGATAACCAAATAAAATATGTAACAACTATGATAGAATATAATATTTGTTCAAAAGGTGGTATCATAGATAAATTATAAGTAACAAAAATGACTAATAAAAGTAAGCATATGCAAGGTTGGAAGTATCGATATCAATGAAAATATCAAGGTCTCAATTCCATGAAAATATCAATAGAAATTTTGAAAAACTTTATGAAAATTAATGAAAATTGTTATAGTTACTAAAACTTTGATTGTGGATTAATTAACCTATAATTAATCATTTTTAATCATTATTTTTAAAAAGTACCATAACATTTAGATGTAATTGTAAATGTCTTTGTAAATTTCGACCAGATTTTAAAAAGAAATGAAAAAATAATTACAAAATAATATAAAGTTTAAGAATATTTTGAGGTGATTGTAATAATGTGAAAATGAAATTTTTAGATAGTAAAAGAAAAAAATCACATTAATTCAATTTTGAGATGAAATAATATAAAATTTTAATGGAAAAATTTTGAATGAGATTAAAAATAATATAGGTTTTTTTCTTGTATTTTTTTCAAATTCATTTTTTTAAAAAACGAAAGCTTTCAATTCAAAATAAAATTGAAAATTGAGAAAAATTGAATAAAAAAAGTAGCACATTGAAAAAGTGTCATCCTTTGTCAAAAATGACATTGGCGTATGAAACTATATAATTGTGTGTTTTCAAGACTATAAAACTTAAAATGTTGAACTAAACTAACAACTAATTTTTAAAAAAATCGAAATTTTCTCGAATGTTTTCAAATATAGTAAAATGAATCAAATTATTTACATATATAGAAAAATTTCACTATCTATCCGCAATAAATTGTGATAAGCTTCTATGGCACTTGAGTGAAATTTTTTTATATTTATAAATAATTTGATATATGTTTTTTTTTTGACAAAAAAATAATAATAATTTTCTAGAAGGAATTATAATATATGAATATATTTTAAACTTTTTCGCGAAAATACCAATATATAAAGAAAGACCCATTTGCGCGTTTATCTATATTTTAATCTTAGTCTAATATATTTAGTTTTATATCTAATATAGTTTCAATTTTTTTTTCTTTTAAAGAAAGCACTTTTTTATAATCTTTCCATTTATCTTTATTTTAATCTTAATCTTAATCTTTACTATATTAAGAGTGAGAATCCTAAGAAGTAAGAATCATCATTTTGGTGTTCTCATTATCCATCTAATAGTTTTAAAATATTTAGTACACACTTGATTTAACTAGAAAATATTAACGCCAATTAAACTTTTTTTTATATAATTAAATGGTGATTTACTTCATTTTCGTTTTTATTTGCTTATTTTAGACAAATTTTGTGCTTATATTAATATATAATTAACAGTATAACTTGAGTAATTTGAATCTTCGCAAAACAGTTGATGGCAAATTTTAATAAATATATTACAATTTCTAGATTTCTATATGTAATAATAGTTCTAAAATGTTTAATGCACACTTGATTTAATATATGAACTTAAATTTACCTAATGTTCAAATTGAATTTTATGAGATTTTAGTTACTAGTTTTGTGTTGTCAATAAATTTAATATTTGCAGATATCTAAGAATATTTTGATAACGGGTAGGAATTCTACTCACAAATGTCTTAAATTTACCTAATGTTCCAAGAATGTCCTTATGATTATTTACTCATTTATAATTAATTTGATATAATTTAAACTTATATAACGTATTTGTTTTATCAATTTGAATTTCTTTTTAAATTAATACAATTTAAATTATTTTATAGGTTATTTTTATCAACAAAATAATATATCATAATTTAAGATTTTTTTATAAAATAAATATTAATTTAAATTTGAATTTCACTTTGAATATCTTGCTAAAAAATAATAAGAATGATATAAAAAATATATATATATATATATATATATATATACACACACACGGTTAACAATATTTATTTTGATTAAATCATACAAATGAAGATTAATATATATATAAATATATATGTGTGTGTATAATTTTTTTTTTTTAAAAAAAAGGACAAAAATATAAAATGAGATGCCCTCAACTCGGGAATCTCTATATGCCTAGCGCATCTTACAATACCACAAAACAAATATAATAATCAAAATGCCCATGAAACAAACGACCCTAGATGTTAACTAGTCAAATTTCTTTTCCAAAGAAATAATTAACAATAATAATAAAAAGAGTGAAACCTAAAAGCTAAGGCTCTGTTTTGTAATCGTTTCGTTTTTTGTTTTTTATTTTTTTAAATTTGTCAAAGAATTAGAAAACTAAAAGAAAAAATAGCTTTTAAAAATTTGTTTTTGTTTTTTTAAATTTGTCAAAGAATTCAACTATTATAGATACAAATCAATAGAAAAAATAGGAAGGAAATATGCTCAATTTAAATATATATATATATAGCCAGCGGGGCCTAAATTATCTTTTTAAAAGAGAAATTAACTCTACATCTAGAAAGAATAAATTCTGAAAGATTAAATCCATATCTAAGAATCAAACCTTTAAAGGTAAGTCTATATAAAAAATAATAATGACAATAATAATAATTAAAATATTATGTGAAACTTGTTCAATTTTATTCTCTTTTGTCCCGATCTTATTCTATTATTAATTTTTAAAAGATAACTTATGGAAACATTTTCACATAAACAATGAAAATTATTGCAGTTAAACTACCCAAGCTATCCTCTATTTTGTCTCATTTTAGTATATATACTATCAATTAATTCGCTCAAAATTAAATTTTATAAAAAAATTAGTTAAAAAATAATAATAATAATTTTTATTCAAAAATTAGAATATGCATATATATTTTTAAAATTTATAGTAAATAAACTAGTAGAAAATTAACTTAAATGGCAAAACTGATGAAAATATTTACAACTAATAGCAAAATACACCGTCTATATGCAATAGATTGCATATAGATAGAGAAATTTTGCTATATTTGTAAATATTTAGGTTTTTTTGCTATATTTGGAGAGAGTCCTAAACTAATTATAGATAACAATTAAAAAAAATCAATAATCAACTAACAATAATAGGGAATAAACTTAAGACTTATTGTAAGTATATATACTAAAATTAAACAAACTCAAAAGTACATAGACCAAAAGAGTATTTTACTCAATTACTATTATTATTTAACCAAGTTCGGTAAATACTAACTTAAAAAAAATATAAAAAATAAACATAATTCAACAACATAAAACTTATATTATAAACGATGAGACCAAATATACGATTTTCTGACTCTATATATTATAAAAATACATAGTCTATAATCAAACAAATCTTAGAATACAGAAACTAATGGAAGAGAGCTTTTAGAAGAATCGATTCTTGAAATGATAACTTTAAGAATAGTGTCCCATTGGTAATATTGAGTAGCTATAAAGTAAGAGTTAGGAGTGGTTTTGAAATCATTGGTAGGAGAAGAAGAAGAAGAAGAGGAGGCATTTGAAAGAAAGAAAGAAAGAAATGGAGGTAACTCTTAACAATGGCTTTCAAATGCCAATGATGGGGCTTGGATTTTGGCGTATGGAGAAGGAAGAAATCAAAGACATCATCATCAACGCCATTAAAATTGGTTATCGCCATTTTGACTGCGCCGGTAACACTCTTTTTTTTCACTATTTTATGCCAAAGTTTAAAAGGGTGTTAAATGGCTTCAATTACTTTTTAATCCAACTCAATTGTTGGGGTTAATAAACACAATCAACTCTCAAATATTTCTTTTTTTATAAATTATAAATTATAGGTTATCACGTAGTTAAAATCGACGTTTAATTTTGATGACTTTTTTCATGATAGGAACTAAATTTTGTTACTTATTAAAAGTTCGTAGATTAAATTGTTACAAATTCAAAAGTATAGGGTTTAGAAACTAAATTTTTATTTGCATCAAAGTTTAGAGATGAAAAGTATTTTTTAACCATAATAGAATAATGGGATATAAAATTTAACCTAAGATTGTTTCAAAAATGTTATTTTCTTGCAGCTGCTTATAAAAATGAGGCTGAAATAGGTGAGGCAGTAGCAGAGGCTTTAAACAGTAGACTTGTGAAGAGGGAAGAACTTTTCATTACCTCAAAGGTGAGGGTTAAAAAATAAAAAACTAAAATTAAACTTTAAAATGAGTTAAATGTAATAAAAAATAATATGGAAAGCAATTTGTTGGTACGAGACTTTAAATTATTACTTTTGAAAATCGTCAATACATCAATTCTTACATATGTGTAGATTTCTTTCGATGTCAGATTAATAAAATAGACGAATTTTAAAAAACAATCTTAAAAGAGTAGGAAAGTTGAAAGGTTAATTAACTGATAAATTTACAAAGTCCGTGGTTTAATAAAATTAAATTGAAACCATCATGGATCATCAACGACAGCTATGGAACTCAGACCATGGACATGTTCTCGAGGCTTGCAAGGATAGCTTAAAGAAGCTTCAACTACAATATTTGGATCTATACTTGGTGCACTTCCCAGTAGCCACAAGGCATACAGGTCCATGTTGTTCAATCTTTCTTTTCTTGTTTTCCTTTCAATATTCATATCCAAATCTTACTCTCATCAAATAATTATTCGATAAGACCGCTATATCGAGACTGCTTTTAATAGTTGCTATTAGGTACGGACAGTATGGAATAGTTTCAAAAATCTGCATGTTTCCTAATAACGATGACATATAACTTCAAAATAATTTTAGTTACAAGTTTTAGTCATTCAACTTTAAGAGTTGTATCTATTTTTAGTTCTTGAATTTTTAAAAGTGTTTGATGATCTCACTACAACAATTTTGGTCTACGATGTTAGTTCTGAATTAACATCATAGACGTATGATGATGGATTACAAATTACCATCTTTTGGAGTTTTATCGTAGAGTATGGCGATGGATTGCCTATGATTATAGCTTAGAACTGCCATAAAAAAACTTTATATGTAATCATATAAGTATGATGGTGATTATTTATAATGGCGATTTATAACTGACGGTTAGTATGATGTTGACATCATATCCATCCCCATCATACAGCTACAATTGAGTCTCTAGACTTTCATATTTCGTATGTATCGGTTGTTTATCAAATGAATTCTCATATTTATTTTGAATTCTAATATTTAAAGGAGTGGGCAATACCAGCAGTGAATTGGCTAAAGATGGGATGTTGGACATTGATACAACTATATCTTTAGAAACCACTTGGCATGACATGGAAGATTTGGTTTCTGCTGGTTTAGTTCGAAGCATCGGGATCAGGTATCACTCCTATTTTCTTTTGTAAAGCACAAATACTTCAGTTTAGCTTAGCTGACGTATCTAATTATTTTATATTTATCGAATATGTTGAACAATTTTTGGCATAATTGACACATCTTAGACAACATAAGAAAAAAAAAAAAAAAGATATGTCAAAGTCATTTTTTAGTATATTCCTAAAGCTTATTGACTTTTCTTCTGTATAAAAATTATAAATACTTTTAAAATGTCTATTTTAGTAAATATGTGTTTTTTGTCATGTTTGTGTCTCCTATATTTTTAACAAATGATGTGTTATCACATCTTGTGACTGTACTTTATATATGATTTTCTAAGTCTCTAACTTTTCTCACGCATACAAACTCTTTAATCTAAATTTGTGTCGAGATAATACTGACTCAGACTAAAATGGTTTGTTTATTTAAAAGAAAATGGATCAAAATAAACATTGCGAAACTACACATACAGATAAATAAATGCAAACAAAAAGATATACGAATTAAAAAAGACAATTTAATCAAGAATACAGAAATCGAAATTTTTTCATCGATTTGATGTTAATAGTATTTTTGAGGTTGTGTACAACAAAAACTTGCAGTAACTATGACATATTTTTGACAAGAGATTGTTTGGCATACTCAAAAGTGAAGCCTGCTGTGAACCAAATTGAAATGCATCCTTACTTTCAAAGAGAGTCTCTTGTTAAATTTTGCCAAAAACATGGGATTTGTGTCACTGCTCATACTCCTTTAGGGGGTGCTGATGCAAATCCAGAATTTTTTGGTACAATTTCATGTCTCCAAGATCCTCTTCTTCGAGTAAGTACTTATTTCTTCCCTTTTTTACAACACAAAGTTAAATTGCATATTATTATTATTATTATTATTATTTTTTTCTTTCTATTTGGATAACTGTGATAAAAGATATATATATTATTTCTTTTGTTAAGTGTAATTGCTCGCCCTTTGACGCGAGTAGTTATTAAGTGTTTTTGTCTAGCCTATTTCTACTTTTGAAGCTTATAAGGCTTGTTGGAGTTCTAATTTCTTAGGCTTACGTGTCCTTTGTTCTACAATGAGGACTTGGTTTGTTGATTATTTCTCTTTAATGAGTTATCTTTCAAAAAAAAATAATCCTACCGGTGAGTTTTTAGGTTAAAATATTGCCCTATGCTTTGGGTTCTATTTCATATGTCAGCTTTCTACTTTCAATTATTCAATTTTTGTTTTTGTTCTTTAAATAAATCTTAAAAGTGGGTTTTCTTTCAATAAATTTAGTTTAGTCCTCCAAAGTTAATTTTGTTAAGTAATAATAGTAACATTTATGCAAGAAAAGACACTTTTTTTTCTTTTTTTCAAAAGAATTATAATGACGACGACTTAATTGTAGGGACTAATTTTATGATTTATTAAATACTAAAATTGGAGATTTGAAAGTACAAAAACTAAAATAGTATTTTGACCAAATTTCAATCTTCAAACTTTCGGACTATAAGTGTTACAATTATTGCCTCAATTAAGGTATGCACTCTTATGTCTTTTGGAGATAAATTAGATGGAGCAATTTTCAAAGATTCTCAAGACACTCCTCTTAAAAATTGAGGAAATTCCACAATTTGAAAATTCGTTAATTTGACCATATTTTTATGGTTTTTTTTTTTTTTTTTTTTTTCCTGTTAGGAACTGGGGAAGAAATATGGGAGGAGCCCTGCTCAAATTGCCTTAAGGTGGGGCATTCAAAGGAACACTGTGGTTATACCAAAGACTTCAAAACTGCAGAGATTGGAAGAGAATTTGCAAGTTCTTGATTTTGAGCTCACTGAGGATGATATGGATCTCATAAAAAATATTGATAGGAAATATAGAACCAATCTCATATCAACAAAGTCTTGGGGCATAGATATATATGCTTAATTAAGTATAATTTTATTATTATATGCTTTTATGTAGCACTTAAATTATATCTTATAAGTTTTAGCTAAAGTACAGACATGTAGTATTTATTACCGAGGTTTGTATCCTATTATAAAAAATAAATATGTATAACTTATAAGTTTCTTAGTGGTTATAATGATGATATTTCTACCTAAGTATTTATTTTTGTTGATGAAATGAAATGAATAGTTAGGGCTTTTTTAAGCTGTGAACTATTTGCAACTAAAAATGTAATGACTGGTGGTAAGAACTATTTGCAAGTAAAATGTTTATTTCTCAACTTTATAAAAATATTGATAATATAAAGAGATAAAAAAGAAAATGTTTATATCTCAATTTTATTAAACTATTGATAAAAATGTTGATGTGAATACATATTTGTAGAAAGTTCATACAACCGACCGATAGGTTTATTATCTCAATTTTAGGGAAATATTGGTAACATACCGAGATAAAAGAAAATGTTTATATTAGGTTTACATTAAATAAATAAATATATATATATATATATATATATATATATATATATATATATATATATATATATATATATTTCAATTAATAAATGAGTATTTCACATATTTCTTCCTTTTAATATTCGGTTCACCATGGAAATACTTTATTTTGTTGATTTCTTAGAAAATATTTTGCTGATATTTTAATTATAAAACAATTCATACTATATGTTTTTTTCTTTTCTTTTTTTTTTCTTTTTTCTTTTTTTAGAAGGAAGGGAGAGATATTTGATCCACGTAGTTATCTCAGTTGAGCTAAAGAAATTTTGGCTTATAGGTTGGGTGTACTCAAATTCATGAACATATACGTATGGAATTATTCACCATGGCAACCAAAAATTAATACTCTAATTATCATGATGTAGCAATATAAATAATATTTACAAATATAGTAAAATGTCACTATCTATTTGTGATAGACCGCAATAGATTGCTATAGACTATTGTCATGATAATAGTCTACCACGAGATTATGTATTTCGCTATTAGTTGTAAATATTTTCAGCAGTTTTGTCATTTAAGTTAATTTCTCTAATCTAAAATCATTAATTATTATAGACTAAATTAAACAAATGTTCACATATCACTTCTAAAGTATAATTTTTAATGAAGCACCTAAGCTTTTAAGTGTTTCAAGTTTTTTTTTCTTTTTTTTTTAGTACTTTAATTTTTTTTTTTTTTTAAGGAAACAAAAACACCTGACAACTATCTAAACCTGAGATTCTGTACATTAATAGAAAGAATACTATCCATACCGTCTTGAATGGTCATTACTTCAAGAACATTTACTTGCACGTACTCTATGAATAAATTTAAATCCGGTCGTCTTAACATGGCTCAAATGGTCCCATAACATCCATTTTAGGTCGCCTTCATGACCATTTGGACTCCAAGCAGTATCAGTAGTAAACTTTTATTTATTCCTTGCTGGGGACATCAATCTTCACAAAGACGAATTAGCCACCACAACAACTTTTTCCCTCCAACAACTCCAAACCAACAACATCCTTCTCCAAAAGATGCTTTTCGAGTTGACTAAGAACTTTTAAAACTTTAATTTTTATAACAACTTTCCCTTGAACTTTTAAGTTACAATCCTCATCCTATTTACTTTTATTTTTTCATTTTGATTCTTAAAACTTATATAATAATATGAAACATCTATCATTGGTAACAAAATAAAATATCTATCAATATAACAAAATAAAATATTTGTTCAAAAAAATGCTAGAGGAAAATCACACCAAGTAACACCCATCAATTATTACTTTAATTTAGTACTTATTGCATTTCTTCAATTGTAGATATTATTGATGATGGTTATAATTATTGCTCTAATTCTGCATTATTTAAAGGTAGAGATCATCACTCTTGTATATAAAAGGACCAAAATGGTCTGAATATGAATCAATAAAAAATACATTCAATTACAACTATCAACTATTTCTCTGTGTATTAGATAATAATATGAAAATATTAAAAATAATTAAGAATGTTTATTATTTTTAACCTATAATAGATTCAAATAGACATTTATCACTTTACCAAATAAACACGGATACGTGTCTATCTGGGTTTATCACAAATAAAAAATAAAATTTTGATATATTAGTAAATAGTTTGATATTTTTTCGATTTATAATAATTTTTCAAAAATTTATACTAATTAAAGCGAAAGTATATAATTTTGCGGCATGCTGAAGAGTTCGTATATTTTAACATTTTAAATTAAAACTACGAGATCACTGCACGTGTTCAGTATTTACAAAAGGTAATATTTAAACAATTTCTAACAAACTTACGTGTCCTTTCAATTAATGGGCCAAGCCCAATTCTTATAATGTCTGTTAAATCAGATTCCTTGTCCATTCATGGTATCGTGGTGTAGTTGGTTATCATATTTTTGTAATACACTGAAGGCCTCCTGTTCGAGTCCGGGCGATGCTAGGTAAGTTTAATGTCTTTTACATTAAATAGTGAAAATTCAATTTAAAATATTAAAAATTAAGGACAAAATTTTAAATTTTAAAATCAAGAATAAAACATATAAGAGATATATTTAACTTCTTTTTTCTAAAAAAAGAAAATAGTGCTAAATTAGTTTAACAATTTATTAAAAACAGTATATATATGTGTGTGTGATAAGCGTAGCTCCTTTAAAAACAATTTTGTATTTAGTTTTATATTTGTTTTCCTCCAATTTCTCAATTATGATTTTTTATCTTATAAAGAAACACATAAATTCTTGCCTTGGTTCATTATTGAAAACATTAGACAAAGTGAAAAATAAAACATGAAAACTTAATGGGAAGAAGTGATTATTAGCCAAAGCAAGTATAGCTTAATTGGTAAACGAGCATGTTAATGACCACGAGGTTTGTGTTTTGTAATTTCGAATCCCCATACTCCAGATTATACTTAAAAAAAAAAGTAGTGTTTATAAGCTCAGTTACCAAAAAACAAAAAATAAATAATTAAGGTCTAATTTGATAATTGTTTGGTTCTTGGTTTTGAAAATTAAGCTCGACTTTCGCTCGTAAGTTCTATGTTTTATTATTCACTATCTAATAATTTAGAGTATAATGTCAATGTATCAATACTTTTTAGAAACTAATTTCCAATATATCATTAATGTATCATCAATATATCAAAGTCCATTATATGTAAAATTTCAAGTATAACATTGGTGTATCAATAGTATATCAATGTTAACTCAAAATTCATTTCAAGAATAATATTAGTGTATCATTAGTATATTAATACTTTTTAAAAATACAATTGTTCAAGTATATCAGTAGAATATCCAACACCTGTTCAAAATTCAATTTCAAATATAGCAATGGTGTATCAATAGTTTATCAACATTCATTCTTAAATGTTACCATCACGATGAATTCCAACATTATAAATTAATGATAATGTACTAAACAATAATGCACTAGAATAAGGATTTATATTAAGTCCACGAATAATAGGAAATGCGCAAGCACTTGTTTAAAGATATAGTATATGAATAGTAATTTTAGTATATTAATTGTATAACTGACATATTTTATATTTGATATATTAGTTAAAGTCTATGAATAATAGTAAATGCACAAGTATTTGTTGACGGATAAATATGGTATACAATGGTAAATTTGGAATATCAATTGTATGACTTATATGCTTTAAATTTGATATATTAGCCCCTAAATACAAAATATTAATATACATGTTAATACACCAATAAGAGCAAAATTGAAATAATAAAAAACAGAAATTAGCTTTAATAATTTTGAAAACTTGTTGCTAAATTTGAAAATTTATGAATTTTTTTTTCTATTCTTGCAACTACAAAAGAAAAAAAAAATTAATTTATGAGGCTAACAATTTTAGAGTTTAAAGTCCTTTTAGATCTAAAATTGAAATTTAGAGACCTATATTAACTACCAACTTGAATTTCATTAACTAAATTTGTAATCTATTTGTCAATGTGAGTATAACTAAATAGTAACTATCGTGTATTCTTTTAAGAAAAATATTTTTTTAGTTCATGAGTTTTGAAGAATAGGTGCGATGAGTCCCTCATATTTTAAATTTGTCGATTGAGTCAATGAGTTTTCAAGAATGAGTTTAAAAGATCCCTCTATTAAAAGGAAATCATTAAATTTGAATAAAAAATTGACTAGACGCTCAAGTTCCAAGATGAATTGAAAAAAAAAAAAAAAAAAAACCTAAAATTTCTAAAATAATTTAAAAAAAAAAAAAAAAAAAACCTAAAATTTCTAAAATAATTTAAAAAAAAAAAAAAAAAAAACCTAAAATTTCTAAAATAATTTAAAAAAAAAAAAAAAAAAAACCTAAAATTTCTAAAATAATTTAAAAAAAAAAAAAAAAAAAACCTAAAATTTCTAAAATAATTTAAAAAAAAAAAAAAAAAAAACCTAAAATTTCTAAAATAATTTAAAAAAAAAAAAAAAAAAAGACTATTTTAATTCTCTCTCTCCCCTCTCTTTGTCAATTAAAATAGTTCTTTAAATATAGTATTTTTAATTCATTTTGTCCCTCCAGCATTTAGTCAATTTTTTCTTTTCAAATTTTTATAAATTTGTTTAATAAAAAGACCTTTTTAAACTCCTTGAGAGGTGAGGTATTTTTCTCATACTTATAAGGTTAGACATTTATATTCTTAATCAAATGATTACAGTGTTAGAAACATAATATTAAATTTTTACCAACACGTTGATATTTTTATATTTTTATAAGTTCGACGTCGACATAAGAGGTAAATTGATTATTTCTTATATCGTAGAAAAATTGAAATTTCTTTAAAATTAACCTCTCGATATTTTAATCGACATCATATTTTAAACCTTGGCGTGAGATACAGATTTCTTTACAATTTATCATTATATCCGTACGTGGTCGTTTTGGTGTGGAAGCCGGCATCTATCTGAGAGAAAGGGTAAAGGAAAAAAATCACAAAAGGAGGAGCTTAAAAATCACAAACATCACAAGCAAAAGCTTAGCAGAAGTAGTTGAATTGATTGAAAAGCTCCAATCAAAAAATGGCGATAACTCTCAACAGTGGCTTCAAGATGCCGCAAATTGGGCTAGGAGTTTGGCGTATGGAGAAGGAACAAGTCAGAGACCTCATTATCAACGCCATTAAGACTGGTTATCGCCATTTTGACTGTGCTGGTATTCTCCTTCTACAACCAATTTCTTCTTCATTTCAAAGTTTCTATACCTTTTGTTTCTTTTCTGCAGTTTCTTCTGTTGATATTCCGATCTTTTCTTCGATTAGACTGGATTTGTTTTGATTTTTCTCGAGTATAACTTAGAATTCGGGACGAAATTATGGAAGATCTATGATTCTAGGTCGGTTTAGGAATGGTTGTGTGTGGAAATGTTTGATGCCTGATTTAGGAGTACTTACAGACAATTAACTCTGATTTCTGTCCGAGTTCTTTATTGATCTCAGAGGACTTTGAAAAACTTGGGGATTATGCAGCTTTTTTTAAACCTTACATATTCAAACTTTGAATTCAATTGCTTAGTCTAAAGGTTGAGTATGGTTTGAATTTATGAATTAGTGTTTATTACTTTTTGTATAACTTTTTCCTTTAAAAGAAAAGGTTGACTTCTTAACCTTACATATTCAAACTTTGAATTCAATTGCTTAGTCTAAAGGTTGAGTATGGTTTGAATTTATGAATTAGTGTTTATTACTTTTTGTATAACTTTTTCCTTTAAAAGAAAAGGTTGACTTCTTATTCTGGAACGTTTTTAATTAAAGAATTGAGATCAAAGATTCCCCAGTCATATCTGGCAATTATAATTGTTGGTCAAGTTTCAATAGTGACCTCTTTAAAGAATTAACGTATTAGGAACATTTGTCTGCGGAAAACTTGAGTGGCTTAGTTTTTTAAATAAAGATGTTGTTTTCTTGCAGCTGATTACAAAAATGAAGCTGAAGTTGGCGAGGCATTAGCAGAAGCTTTTAAGAGTGGACTTGTCAAGAGGGAAGAACTTTTCATTACCACAAAAGTGAGTTTGATTTTGAATTCTTATTTGTCTGCACTTGAATCCTCGAAGTTCAAACAGTTAGGAGCTTAAGAATGAGTTTGGTTGATTTTTGAAGGACAAAAATTCTTTTAGCCAATTATATTTTCATGACAGACAGTGAAAATTTAATAACACCTAAAAACTTCTTCTAAAAGTAACATTTAGGCCCCATTCGGTAACCATTTGGTTTTTTAAAATTAAAGCCTATTTTCCCTCAATTTCTTACTATGATTTTCATTTTTCTTAACTAAGTTCCAAAAACAAAAACAATTTTTTAAAAACTCCTTTTTTCTTTTTTTTTAATTTCCAGAAGTTGGTTTGGTTTTTTGAAACCATTGGTAGAAAGTAAATAAGAAAGTAAGGAATTTAGTTGTGGAAAGGGAGATTATAGGCTTAATTTTCAAAAACTAAAAACAAAAATCCAAATGGTTGCCAAACGAAGCCTTAATTAGAATTTCTAAATAAAGTAATCCCAAAGTCAAGTTTAAGTCATTGTTGTTGGCTTTCATGACAATGGCAGCTCTGGAATTCAGACCATGGACATGTTCTTGAGGCTTGCAAGGACAGCTTGAAGAAGCTTCAAATAGAATATTTGGATCTGTACCTAGTGCACTTCCCAGTTGCTGTAAAGCATACAGGTACTTTTCATCTTTGATCGTCATCTGTAAATTTCGCCCCTTTCTGATGGCTTCATCAAATGAATTCTCATTTTCCTTTTTCTTTTTCTTTTTTTTTTTTCAATTCTATTATTTAAAGGAGTCGGCAATACTAGCAGTGAATTGGCAGAAGATGGGATGTTGGACATTGATACAACCATATCTTTAGAAACCACTTGGCATGCCATGGAAGATCTGGTTTCCAGGGGTTTAGTTCGCAGCATTGGGGTCAGGTGTTGTAACTTTGATATTCTCAGTATAAAAGTATTATTTCTTTTTACTAAGTCACACTAACTTTTGACTACATATGAGTTAGAATACAAGTTTAGTCCCCGAACTTTGATGTTTGTGCCTACGAACAGTTTCTTCCACATATACTTTCTTTGATTATTTGATCTGTCTATACTATTATCCATGCATTTTCTCTCTTTACCAATTTTAGAAACATTTATTAAGTAAATATTGATTTTCAGAGGAGTATTCTACTTACATCCGAAACACTTCTGAAAATAGTAGAACTAAACAGTAAAATTCTTTGTTTGATTATGAAGAACATTTACTGAAATCCTGATTACATGTATAGTTTGGAAGGTCCCTTGGGGGACATCCGATGTATAGTTTGGAAGGAAACTATTCTGGTAAAAGTACACCCCAAACACGCCCCAATATTGCTTGTCTTCAAGATTTGTTGTTGATCAATTTTGTTGCATTTGAACTATTGGAATGTCTTGAATCTGTTATTTGACATTCCTTGCATCATAGGTGTTGCTGCGTCTTGAGATCCTAATTCCCATGGTTCCGCTGCATCACAAGGAGCAATTGTGAGGAATAGCCATTTTAGAACAATCATTTTGTTTGGTTTATTCTTCGACTGCTCTGCTCCCCCCCCCCCCCCCCCCCCAAAAAAAAAGAGAGAGACTTGTTCTTGCTCTCCCAATTCAGGAAGACGGAAATCGCCGGTTGGGTTGGTCCAACCAAGAAAGGCATGGGAGTCTTTGGGCATTGCTGAGGATAAAAGAAGACTGAAATGGTCTATTGATTGAAGCTCTACGCTGTGGAATCGTCTGGGTCCCAGGGAGCGTTCAGGTTTAATCCTTTGAGTTCAAGGAGGGAGGAAGGCTTTATAAAAGCGGCTTTTGCCATTCTCAATCGCCTTCATCGCCCTGGAGAGGAATCTTAGGTCGCCTCTCTTCTTCTCCAAGAGAACGTTGATTGCCAGCCCCACATCTGACTCTTCATCCACTGGAATGGAATGACGATTCACGAGCTCGGCGGCCTTTTGCTTTAGCTCTTTAGCCCGAGCCTCAAAAAGGTTCATTTGCCGTTCCACCCCCCGATACTCCTTGGAAGACATTAGCTGGCGAAAGGCCTCCCTTTCCTGTTCACTCAACCTTTCTCTGAGGTTGAGCCCAACTGGGCGGACCTGATGATCCGTAGGAGGCTCCACGGGAAGCTACTGCGCGACCTCTAGCGCGACTATCTTAGTCGCGGGATCGGCCCCACTTAAGGCGGGTGCACAGGAGGGCGAAGGCGAAACAAAAATCGAATGGACTTCTTCGCCTTCCTTCATGTCGTAGCCTTAGCTTATCGACGGGTCTTGCATTAGATACATACAGCATTTTCTTTGACTCATGCCTTGGAGAAGAACATTCTTTGTTTGAGTTTGAAGTCGTTACCTTGCGGGAGCCACCTGGGCGCGACCCTTCTCTCCTTTTTTGATTATTTCCATATGGTATGTTGAATCACTTGTGAAGTCGACTGAACGTCGACCGTGTCTGCTTCAACTTCACCCGTCACTCGTGTCGTGTAGTGTAGCAAGACTAACAAGTGGTCAACTGAATTTATGAACGAGCAACTATTTATTAGTTGCAATACCTTTCTCTTTTTTTATTCTTCCTCCACTCACCTCCACAGGCGAATGGAGTCTAATACACTCTTTATTGGCTAGTGTAGTAGACTCCATGAGAGGTCATTCGGAAGGGCTCTGTATAGTTCGATTTTGGGACGTAACATTGTGGTTGTTCCCTCGACTAACCGAGAAAAACAAGTGAAAGAGGCATCTTCCATTCCTCTCTATTTTGGTTTTTCTGCACCATATTTAGATCTGCCTCTTCTTCGATCCAGAATTCCCAGCAAATCCTTGACTCCTCGAATACAATGGGATTTCACACCTGGCAAATCTTTCACTCTACCTCCTCTTATTAACACCATAGAATGTTCCTGCAAATTATGACCTTCACCCGGAATGTGAGCAAATATATCATGTCGATTGCTCAACCGTACTTTGGCTATCTTACGTGGAGCTGAATTAGGTTTTTTCGGTGTTCTCGTTGAAACACGCGGGCGTACTCCTTGCTTCTGGGGACATTGATCCGAAGCTTGAGTCCGGTCAGTGCGCCGTTTTTCTTCTCGACCATGACGAATCAATTGATTTAATGTAGGCATCGCTCTTTTCTTTGTCCTTCCCCCCTCTTTTTGCCCTCTCACTAGTGATTACTCCTGACCTGAAGCACCCCTTTTCCATTCATGGAGAAATCCAATCGTCAAAATCAAAAAAAAGGCCATCATGGACCAAGATCCAAACAGATCAATCTTGTTGAGAGGTACTGCCCAAGGAAAGGAAAAGGTTACTTCCGGATCAAGGATAATAAATAAAATGGAAACAAGATAAAATTTTATATCGAAACGACTTCTGGCATCACCAGAAGGATCGAAACCACATTCATAGGCCGACAATTTTTCTGGATAGGTTGAACTATTGGAAGCAAATGGAAAAAGAACACCGAGTGGGATCAAAGAAACTAGCGGACTGATCACTAAATAGATACAAATAGGTGCAAATTCTGACATCACCACAGCCCACTTGGTTCTTTCGCTCCTTGATCGCGGGAGCGGCATACCGAAAAAAGCGGAAAAAGCCCAGTGGAAGATAATGAAAGAAATTCCAATGATAAATTTAGGAACCCGGATGAAGATCAAAAAAAAGCAGCACTCAAACGAGGCAGGGGATCCATGTGAAGCAGACCAACAATCAGATAAGGAGAGATTGAATCAACTTTGAGAGGAAAACTAGGGATTCCCGCATAATCAGGTAGCCGGAAGAGCGGCAATGAAATCTCGAAACACACAACCACAACAATCAAATAGAAAGACTACGGCGAAAGCACAACCGCATCTCCGCCATGTTGCACAGCCGGAACACAGACCCAAACTCACTAATCCCCTTATTCTCAGATTAGATATCAGTTAGTTCAATGATAGGTCTTTAACAAAGAAAAATAAAGAAAGAAATACCTGCCCCGCATCTGACATATATGAATTTTGCACGATTTTCCCGTTTTTGAACATCACTGAGATAGGCTTTTCCCCGAACCATTGACTGACCCTTGTTCGGGAGGGAGAAGTTTATTCATTCAATGGAGCTTTATTTGTTTGATCTAGTAAGGGGGGTGTTAGAAATAAGCCACCGCCCGACGAAACAGCGGTTTACAACAGAGCGACCCGGGACATCGAGCGAAGAGCTCCAATGCGCGTATTCGGAGCTACGCGGATGCCGTAGTCGCAGAAGCCGGATCAACATCATGACAACGGCATTCTGGAAACTGTTGGGCCAGCCACAATTGGTGTAATGTCTGGGTGCGTATGGCGGTACAAGAAAGCCCCTACTCCTAACAAGTCGGCTGACAAAGAAAGAAAAAAAGGGTTTCGTCGTCTTTTTCCCGCTTTCACCTTCGATTGCGAAGGGATTTGAGACCGGTTTTCACAATTCGCTTCTCTCTCTCCGGCGAGGTTTGAACTTCGCGTGGTGGGAAGNCTAACAAGTCGGCTGACAAAGAAAGAAAAAAAGGGTTTCGTCGTCTTTTTCCTGCTTTCACCTTCGATTGCGAAGGGATTTGAGACCGGTTTTCACAATTCGCTTCTCTCTCTCCGGCGAGGTTTGAACTTCGCATGGTGGGAAAGCCTTTGCAATTCGCATCTTCCTGTCCAGCAAAGAAAGTGAAGGGGAGCGGACAGCAAGTTGAAGGACGCTGCAGAACCGCGTGATTGATCCATGTGCGCCATTCCCTAATTGAAGCAAGTTGGAAAGCCTTTAGAGCCTCAGCCCCTACCTTTCTATTTCAGAAAATGAAAGCTGACTAGCAATCGCTCATTTTTCTTATTAGCATGGGAAGAGGGGGGAGGCCCTTGCAGAAGCCCTGCCCACCCTTCTCTATTTTGAGGGATCCGGATCCCTCATATTTAGGATTCCTGGCTTCCCGGACTCGTAACAGACGGCTAGGAACAAGAAGAGGGTCAGTAGTCTTCGCCGTTGCAGGTCCTTCTCCTTCCGTTGAGACGGCCCTTTTTTTCTTTACTGCGGCACGAAATCATGAAGAAGCTGGAATAACCCAGGAAGAGAGTGGCGCTTGGCCGTTGAGAGCGTCTGTTGCCTTTGTAGAGCAACAGTACGATCTTGGACTAGCCCCCTTCGCATGACATAGAAAGAAAAATAAGTCCGTGCTACTATAAGGCCTCTAAACTCCTTCCTCAGGACATTGTTGCGTTGCCCATGGGAAGGGGGTAGCCCCGACTTCCATAGGTCCTTAGTTCGACCTCCTAATGAGAATTGAGCTCCTTGCACGGGCGTCTCATCCCCAAGACTTGCTTGCTCCGTATGGAGTGCCTCGTGGTTCCTCGAGTGCCAGCCGCGGAGAGGAATGCCATCAACTAGGGCGCTATTGGCCACTAACCACTCGCTCGTCAGCCGCTTGGGCTCCGCGTTTCAAGTTCGTTATCCTAACCGTCTCCTCTACTCCACCGAGAGCCTGGCCCCTTCTTCGATCTTATCTATAGCTTTGCTCCTCGGCTCCCTACAGCTCCAGCCGCTCACTGTAATAGCTTGCTTCTCGGGTGGCTCGCACCCCGAGTGGTGTGGCTGAGCCAGAGTGGGCTCAGCAGTCGGCCTATGTTTTCGGGCGCACGCATAAAGGCATGATTAGTTCCACAAATCTCACTGCACTAACCATAGTAAACTCCTTCTCGTTGTACCAAAATGGAGATCTGATTTAAACGACCAGGTACAGCATCACATTTGACACCTGAGGAAGGTACAACCCAACTATGAGGTACATCAGCAGGTGTTACAATAATACGTAGATGAGTTTTGGCTGGTAGAACCACTCTATTGTCCACTTCTAATAAACATGATTGACCCAATTCTAGATCATCTTCTGGAATCGTATAACTGTCAAAAGTGAGTGACTGTTCATCGGAACTGTTATAGTCAGAATACGCATAAGTCCGATACCATTGATGTCCAATAGCTTTGATAGTCATGGCTGGATCTACTACTACCTCGTTCATTGAGTATAAGAGAGCAAAGGATGGTATAGCAATGAACATCGGAATGATACTAGGAAAAATGGTCCAAAGAATCTCGATAGTAGTTCCATGAACAATCCTTTGCGGTATTTTATTTTTTTGATAGTAGAAATGCCATAAAGCGAACCAAGATCTGTGATACGAAAACAAAAATCAGAATGAGGAAGAAAAAGATATCGTGATGTAAGTCTATTATTCCTTGCATCATAGGTGTTGCTGCGTCTTGAGATCCTAATTGCCATGGTTCCGCTGCATCACAAGGAGCAATTGTGAGGAATAGCCATTTTAGAACAATCATTTTGTTTGGTTTATTCTTTGACTGCTCTGCTCCCCCCCCCCCAAAAAAAAGAGAGACTTGTTCTTGTTTGAACTGTTGGAATGTCTTGAATTTGTTATTTGACATTCCAAATGCCTTATATTTGTATTTATGCTATTTACGTTATTTATGATTTTGACCGTAGGGTTTAAGCGATGCACTATATAAATCTTTGGTGCCTCTAAATCTGTAATCTGATATTTTCTCTCTAATAATAAATTATCCTCTCTCATGTAAATCTTTATGTCGATTTCTATTGCTTATGTTATTCTGTTTATCTTTGATTCTCAATTGCTTAACATAAATATTATTTTCTCATGAAACAATTCCTTGCAGCAATTACGACATTTTTTTAACCAGAGACTGTTTAGCTTATTCAAAAGTGAAACCTGCTGTGAACCAAATTGAAACGCATCCTTACTTTCAAAGAGAATCTCTTGTCAAATTTTGCCAAAAGCATGAGATTTGTGTCACAGCTCATACTCCTTTAGGGGGTGGTGCTGCTAACAATGAATGGTTTGGTACATTTTCTTGTCTGGAAGATCCAGTTCTTCATGTAAGTTAGCTCTTTCCTCTTTCAAGAACAACTGAGATCAATACTTCGTAGTTTCAAGTATTCAATTTTGCAGAAGAATTCTTATTTGGCCCTCTTTCTTGTCAGGGACTTGCCAAGAAATATGGGAAGACTGCTGCACAAATTGCCCTCAGGTGGGGCATCCAAAGGAACACTATCGTGATACCAAAGACATCAAAAGCCTGGAGATTGGAAGAGAATTTCCGAGTTTTCGATTTTCAGCTCACGAAAGAGGACATGGACCTAATCAACGGAATCGATAGGCAATATCGAACAAACAAACCGGCCAGGTTCTGGGGCATAGATTTATATGCTTAGGTAGTTATACACTCCTCTCTATAACTCTTGTCTTATAATTGGTTCCTATATTCACTACTTAGCATCTGTTGTTGAAATGGATAATGATGCCTTAAGGCCAAACTTTTGAACTGTTTTCTTCTGTGGTGTGTTTTCTAAAAAGCAGTAAAAAGTTCCACTCTCTTGTTGGTTGCTTTAGATTCTCATTTCACAACTTTCTTGTCAAAGATCGAACAAAAGAGTTTTCCTTTTTCAACCGTTGTTTTTAGAGTATTGTTCATTCCTACAAAGTGAGTAATCTGGAAGAGGTTTTCCACGGGGAAAAACAATGTGAGGATTCTTATGTTTGACACTGATCATATGTCTTTTAAAAGAAATTATACTTGTCACGTTGTTTTTTCAACCGTTCATTTTTGCGATTTTGTTTGTTTGGATTGAATTATAAAAAATGCCTTTGAACTTTGTATTTTGGCGAAAATACTTCTGAACTTTAAAAAATTTCAAAAATACTCTCTGACTTCCAAAAAGAAGTTCAAAAATACGCCTACGGTTAATTTTGGATGAACATTGTTAGTGCTTTGTTTCAAAAATATTCATGAACTTTCGAAAGTATCAAATACCCTTAAACTTAAAAAAAGTTCAAAGATACTCATACTGTATGAACATGAATCTTCAATATGTTGTAAAAATAACTGTAAATTTTTAAGTACCAATTTTAAAACAAATTATATAGATATTCTCATTATCTTAGATAAATATTCTCATTTTCTTCCATTTCTTATACCAATTTTTTCAGCAACAAAAATAAAAATAAAAACTTTAAGTAAAGATAATTATAACACTAAGGGGACTTATAATTTTTTTTTTTTTTTTTAGTTTAAGAGTATTTTTGAAACTTTTGAAAATTTAAGATATTTTTATATCAAACACCAACAATTTTTATACAAAACTAACAGTAAGGATATTTTTAAGTTTTTTTTTTTTTTTTTTTTTAATAATTTAATGTTTTTTAAATTTTATTTATAAAAATAAAAAAAAAAAAAAATTTAAATAAAAATAATCATAAAACTAAAGGATTTTATAATTTTTTTTTTTTTTTTTAGTTTAAGAGTATTTTTGAAACTTTTGAAAATTTAAGATATTTTTATATCAAACACCAACAATTTTTATACAAAACTAACAGTAAGGATATTTTTAAGTTTTTTTTTTTTTTTTTTTTGAGAAGTTTAAGATGTTTGAAACTTTTGAAAGCCTAAAATTTTTTAATACAAAGTTTAGAGAGTATTTTGTATAGTTAGTGTTTGAAACTTTTGAAAGTTGGTTTTTTTCGCACAAAGTTTATGGGGCTTTTTTTGTAAAATTAAGCCCATTTTTTTCACTAGAAAAAGGTTGGTCTTCACTCCTCAAATTGGCTAAATCATCATGCATTTGTCAGTTGTGTAGATTGTTTCATTTTATTATTATTATTATTCGTATGAAAAATTGCAAACTTACACGAATGTTAAAATTAGACCCTCAAACCTATCATAATTGTTGAAATTAGACCCTCAAACCTATCATAATTGTTGAAATTAGACTCTAATGATCAAAATTATTTTCAAAAAAAAAAAAATTATGACCTTTCACTTTCTTCATCAAATGTTGTGCATGAACGTTTATATTCTACTTTTTCTTGATCCTCATTACTCGCTCTTTTTTTCTTTTCCGCCTTTTGTGATTTTTTAGTGCAATTCTCATTCCTCTTTTTTTTCTTTTTTAATTATGGTAACTCGCTATTTGAGACACTGTTTAACAGAGGGTGGGCAACAAAGAAGAGGTAAAAACATTCAACGAATAACGAGAGCCGGATTTGAATACCAGCATACACACACAACAGACTAATTTGTGAAATTTGTCAAACGAACAATTGGTACAACTGAACATGTAAGCAAAACAGTTTCTGTTGTCCTATTCTTTACTTTTATCTTTTTTAGTATTAGTAACAAAACTTTTCCACTAATATACTTTGTCGGTTTGACGAGATCCACACTGTTGAGACTTGAGAGCATACTTGGGATGATTTTGAAATTAGAAGAATCACTTTATCACGTTCAAAGTCCTTTCAAAACATATTTCTACCATTCAAGATGGTTAAAAAAATCATGTGTAAACTCATACATTAAAATAATTGTTAATTATATTATTAATTATTAAAAGTAAGTTTAGAATGATTTTAGGTTTGTTTTCAAATATAGCAAAATGAGCCCGCCAAACTATTTGCAAATATAAAAAACATTTCACTATCTATCAATGATTGTGATAGACTTCTATTATTTCAATTGCAATAGACTTCTATTGCAAATGCGTGATCTATCACTAACAGGGGTGTTTGCAGTTCGGTTTGATTTGGTTTGGGAATAAAATTGAACCGAACTGCATAAATCGATTTAGGAATTATATGAAACTGAACCGCATATTTGTGGTTCAATTCAGTTCAGTCGATTTTGCAGTTTCACCTCTTTCTTTCTTTTTTCTTTTTGCTTTTAGCCCCTCTATTTCGTATTTTCTATGGGTATTCGTGGTTCAGTTTGGGGCTAAAACCGAACCGAACTACATAAATTCGAAAAAAAGAAAAGGGAAAAAAATAAATATTATTTTTTAAAAAAATAAAGCAATTCGATTCGGTTTTGGGTTCAGCTTCAAGGCTAAAATCGAACCAAACCGCATAAAATCAATTTAGGAATTATATGTAACCGAATTGAACCACATACAAGCGGTTTCAATTCGGTTCTGATTCAGTTTCGAAAGCGGTTCGATTTTCGCGGTTTGGCTAACTACCTCTAATCACTCATAGATTGCAAAATTTTTCTATATTTATAAATAATTTATATTTTTTCAATTCATAATAATTTTTCATGATTTTAAACATGACAAATATAATTTTAACCTATCAGCCCCAAACATGCATTGAAATTTTAAAAAACTCGATGTAGCAGATAGGAATGAAGTAGGTATATGATTCAGTTAGAGTTGATTTTCTTGGCCAAAATCAATATCGAACAAATGTGGTGGAAGGATTTGAACCACTTACCAACATTCATAAAGCCAGCTTTTAAAAATCAAAACAAACCAAACATCTGACCCAAATCCATCAAATCCATTATTTTCAATTTTACACTTAAAAATCCAAACAGGTTAGAGTACCTATTTATGAATTCTTTCTGTTTCCATGAGCAACCTATTAATGATTGAAAGAGGTTTCAGACCTACCAAATATGAGGGCTGTCAACTCCAGTGCAGTGCATAAACTTCTATATACAACATCATTATCATTACCTTATGATAATTCCAAATAAGCAACCTAACTGATTATGGTACATTAAGAACTTAGGCAAATGTTGTTGAAAATATCACATGGCTCAATATATATATGGAATAATAGCAAATCGGTTTCTCGGATAATTATCGAATTTACGAAAATACCATTTATGCGTTTCTGCTGCTGCAAAGGCCAGATTTACCACCTGCAAACACCCAACAGAGGATTCCTCACATTTGGTTATGGAGGTTTAAAGTGTAAGATACAATTATAAAGAAACAGAAGAACAGAGCAAACGGCATTTTAATTCTCTTAATAAATAAGATTTCTCACCACAAATGCAAAAAGTAGCCACATTGTGAAGTCTTCTCCTCCACTAGCAACTACAAGTCCACCATATATAACCTTTCAAAAAGGAAAGGGAAGAGAGACAAAACCATATCAGTTTATGTAAGGGTTAGTGATGAAAAACTTGCAGTTGGTCCCTTACAAGTTCATGATGGAGAAACTTACAATCTCGGCGAGATAATGTGGAGAAGACACGATTTCGAACCAATCACCATGAGGAATTCTATATTCTTCAGATTGTTCTCTACGTACCCGCAGTGAGCCCTAAACAAATTAACCTCGCTATGTATTAGTCAAATGAATCTAGGATTTGAGTTGAAAATATGGTGGCATTCGTCGAGAAAGTTCACACATAATGCCCAATTAAGCATTTAGATTCTAATGAAAAGAGGGGGGAAAAAAAGAGGGAGGGAGGGGAGGTTACACATCAATTATCATCTATATCAAAATCTTCAAACACCACCGGTTTTTCAATCGTTTTACTTTCATTCTTTGTCTGATCAGAAACTTTTTGAATGCATTCAAGAATAAAGGTTATGTTATTCTAAGACAAAACATTTTTGTATGGTTGAAAAATCTGTTGATTATGAAGGATTAGAGAGCATAGTGAATTATCGAGGTAATAAAGCTGATATCTGAATAAACAATTTATGATTGAAGGTGTGTTTCGTACCAGAATCTGATGGCAACGACGCTGATGAATCCAACCCCAAAAGAATAAAGCTGCACCAATCCACTGACACCACCCTAAACTTGATAGAGGAATGACAGCATCCAACAGGTTAACTTCAACATCAGGCATTTGCCTTTTTCCTTGAACAATAAACTGAGCTAGCCCACTTGCGACAAAGTGATACACTTCTGGAATACAATTGCTACAAAGTGACAGAGGAGCTGCTGTATAGAAACTAACCAAAGAAAATAATAAAAGTCAACACACCAAGCCTCCGGACATAAGGATTGAACTACAACAAATACCAACCAATCACCAACATAGCATTTATTCATTAAAAAAAAAATTAAAAAAAAAAAAAGGCCTAGCAGAATGAAGCGTACAACACACTTCCATACAAAGAACAAAATAAATACAAATAAATCTCAAAAAAGTAAATCCAAATTGACCAAGAAAGTATTTTCCTTTCTGAGAAGCAAATAGACAAATTCATATAAATTATGATCATATCCCACACAACATTAGAGCAAGTGGCTACAAACCATGCCATTCGGGGTTCAAATCCTTGCCCACAACCGGCCTAAAAGGGAGAACCTTTTATGTTCACAAGGAGATTGAGATAGCACACCCAAAACTATGTCTTCTTATGACTATTTTGCATGTAGAATGCAATTTTTGTAGTACAAGTGTAATACACTTGCATTCGTGATTGAAACACCAAGATTTTCTATCTTGATCCTAGCACTAAGTCTTTCCGCAGCATATCAAAACAGGGTCCAAAATACCAAAAACTAGCCATCTTGAAATCAGTGGCTATATATTGCAACAAGACCAACGAACGAGAGCGTCTTAATAGTACTTACAACAAGCCAGTTAAATATCCAAAGATATGCATCCGAGCCGAGGGACTATAGTTGAAAACGTATATTGTTTCATAAAGACGTCTCAAAACTTGAACTTCCATTAATAAAAGTAGAAAAACAGCTTTCCAGACCAAGAATCTGTGTTCCCTCCGAGATGAATGAGATTTTTGCCATGAAAACGAACTTGAACCTCCAGTCAACTGGCTGGTAATGGCAGGAAAATTAAATGGCTCTGAGATTTCCGGGGTTGATACATATGCACACATCCAAGTTGTTCCTAGCAACAAGGTTGTCCAGATAACAGCCAACACATAAAAGTGACAGAAGAATCTCTGAGGTACAGTGAATTTCTGAAATTGAAAAATAAAAGTAAATAGAAGCACAAAATTTCAGGAAACGTTAAATTATAAATTTAATTTCTAAGTTTAGATGGTTGTGTTAATTATACTCTTGTGTCGTGGAACTTTCGTTTCTGGTTCTAATAAGTCCAAATCAGATACACACAAACGGCAATTTAACTTGATGTAATGGTTTAAAGTGTCAACAAAATTTCATTATACCCTCCTCCCTCATCTTAACTAGTTGACCTACTACCTTGTCCCACTTCATTACCACACTCAAACCAACACTTATTAATCTAATCAGAATGTAAAGTTAATATTAAAAAACAGTATCAAGGGCAGATTTATAAACGTCAAAATCCAACGTTAATGACATAAGGACAACTTGGTAAAGTCAGACTAAGTATTAACTGAAGGGTCTAATCACTATACAGATTGGAATCCCTCCCATAGTGTTTGTTTTTTGGTGGGGTCTTTGGAGGAAAGGAAGAACATATATTTGCAAATTTAATCCTCATAGTATAATAAAACATCATAAATAGTTCCTATAGTTTGATAAAGTTCTCATATATAATTCCTGCCGTGGTGACCATTTACGTAGAATTTTATAAGGATTTCCAAACATAAGGATCAAATTTGTAGTTTAACCTAAAATATTTAGACTCTTTTGTAGATGTCGTGCTTATCTGAGTTTCTGTGTGAAGTTTTTTGTAATTGTTCTTCGGATCTTGTTTTGCTTGACCGGAGTACTTTCCCCAAGGCTACACTCTTCACTTCAATTCAATTTTCTCAAGGACCAAACAGATATTCTAAACAGAGAGGCTCAGGGAATAAAGATAATCAAGCAAATCGACAATTGAGAAATCGATCTCTTACCTTAGAAGACGATTGCAAGGTCTTCCCTCTATTCGCAAACCCCAACAGAAATCCACGAAACCAATTCAGTGTAGAGAACGGTAAGAAAGCTACAATTATAGGCAATATTCCTGCAATCCAAGCAGCTCTGAGAAGCGAAACAATTCCCAGCTCCATAAGGTTGATTTTCGCAGTATTTAAGAGGAATGAAGCGTTCGTTCGTCTGAAATGAAAGTAAAACCGAATAGAAGTAGATTGGGGCAAGGGAAAGACGAATTATGGGAAGTTTAAGAGAAGGAAAGGAAGTGTGAATCGTCATTTTGAAATATTCGAGGCGTGATCGGGAGAATTTCATTGGGATATGCAAGTACAGATGCTAAGAACGCCGCCGGTTCCACAACTATTTCGGCGGTTTCCACCGTCATGGTGAGTGCTGTTTACGGTGTAATAATTGGATAATTGTAAATAATTGACTCTAATTTATATTTTTGTGAGATAATAACGTTTAAAACGGGATTGTGACGGAATATTGAGATCATACTTTTACGGAAACTAAAATATCAATAAAATGTAGATTTGGTAGATATTTTTAAACAAAAATTTTTAAATTTTAAAATTCAAATAAAATAAATTTAAATTAATAAATAAATTATTATAAATAGAAAAAAATATCAAATTATTTACAAATATAGCAAAATTTTGCTTTTCATCTGTGATAGACTCAGATAGGCCTATCACAACTAGAAAGTAAAATTTTACTATATTTATATTTTTAATAGTTTTTCTATTTTTGAATACATTTCAAATAAATATTTAATGATTTTTAAACAAGTTAACATGTCTATATTAGTGACATTTTGTTGCTTATTTCTTTGTGCGAGACAGATCTTTTTACGATACAATGAAAATATCGATTCACCACTTATGTCGATGTTGAACCTATGGAAACGTAGGAATATCGATGGAAATTTAATACTATGGAGATAATTGCATAGAGCCAAAGAAGAAGAAAGAGAAGGAGAAGAAGGCTAACTTAGAATGATCTAATGATGTAAACCATTTTAGTTAGGGCATGTTGGCAGCAACAATATTTGAATCATGGAGGCTAACTTTAGCGATAGGTGCTGGGTAGCATTGGTTCTCGGAACATAGGCCATTCTCAGTGACAAACATTATCAAAATACATTTTTTTCTTTACCTTCATTCTCTTCCCAATTTTCTTCTATCCCTACTTTTTTTAGTTGTTGTTGCAAATGGGGTTGCCAACCATGTTTTCACCAAATAGGTTGTGGACTCGCTAGAAAGGAATCGGATAGGTCGTTAGAGTATCAAGTCTATGGGTTTCCCAAAATGTGGGTTTGTTTGCATAGGGGGGCGTTCGATGTTTCCATTGATCAGATCTATGACTTTTTGTCAGAAACTGGTGAAACAGTTAGAGAGAGGAGATTTCGAGATGTTTCATTTTGTTAATTTCACGAAAATATGATGTGAGAAAAATAGAAAAAATCTTAAAATTTAGAAAGTGTAGTAGGTTTCATTCTAATCTTCCAAATAGGGTTATACGTATTACGACTCTTGTTTTTTCAAATAAAATGACCTCTCTTACATAATGATTATAGTCTAGAAACCGAGTTAATAGTGAGTAATTACCATAGGAATAAGTAGAAAAGTAACAGAAAAATTAAAAGAAAGCAATAAAGTTGGAAACACAAGAATTTACGTGGAAACCATCCACAAAAAAGAAATCCACCATGTACAAAATTGTTACAATCACATAGAATATTTTTCTCTCCCAATCCCAATTATTGCATTGTTGATATTGACTCTAAAAAAGAAACAGTAGGTACAGCTAGTCCGTGAATAGCCAACCATCGCACTGTCAAAATAGGAAAAGTTTTATCAATAGTCATTTGGTCCTCCTAAAAAGATCTACTAAATTCATCGAGTTGTTCCAAATAATCAAAATGGTCAGCTATTAATCGAATTCCTTGTCGGCTCTCTGTAAAATATTCATTACCACTCTTTCAAAAGATTTGACTACTCACACCTTTTTCCCACTCTCAAACTAGAAAATATTAGAGGAATTTAATTAGAGCTAGCATACTAACTCGAAATGTTTCTAACTGAAACAACTTAAAACTAGAGGCATAGACTCCTTTTATAGTAGTCGGAGCTCATCACTTTCTTCAATTTTTTCAATATGGAACAAACTACATTTCTAATATTTTGCCAAAACCCAACAATACATACAGAAAAAAAATAATTTTTTAGTCCTTGAATTTTCAAGAATAGGTGCTATTAGTTCTCAAGATTTAAAATGGCTATTTTAGTCCCCAACGTTTAGGAAATAGACTTAAAAGATGTCTAACCTTGTATTTCTTATTTAACTACCCTTTTTTATTATTTTAATTCTAATTTGACGTTTTTAAAATTAAAATAAAAAAAAAGGATGAAGGGGAAGGTGGGAGAGAGGGGAGAGGAAGGAGGTGGGAGATGAGAATTTTTTTTTTTAATTAAAAATGTCAAATTAGAATTAAAATAATAAAAAAATAGTAGTAAATAAGAAATACAAGATTATAGACCTTTTAAATCTCTTTTCTTTTATGAAAGTTAGGGGCTAAAATGGCTATTTTAAAATTACGGGGAGTAATTGCATCGAACTAGAAAAGTATTTTTTTCATATATATATTAACTATGTTTAATTGATACTTTTAACTCATAATACTGTTTAGTTTTTTAAACTACGATTCCTTTTTTCTATAAAAATTCGATTTTTACCGTTTTCAATTTTTTACCAACTGTTTACTCCATACACATAGATCTAGTAAAAAAATTATAAATCATACAATAGTTATTGAATTCTTTTTGCCCTTTGTTTCATAATTCAATATAAAAAAAACAATAAATAAATAAATAAATAAACTTCTAAAATTACCCCAATTTATAAATAAACTTCTAAAATTAACCCAATTTATAAGATAAATAAATTTCAGAAATTCATGTATGCCAAATTCGGTCTGATCCATATATTTGAAAACTGTGGTCAAACTTACTTAAATTCTTCAGTTTATTCAAATTTATTGTGAAATTACATGAAACTAATAAAGGTTGAAATAGCTTATGTTATGCCTTAACTAAACTTAATGGTGTATGGGTAGTTAAAGAAAACGAAAATAACTAACATGTTGAAACTGCCATTTTAAGTCACTATAACAAAATAAATATATAGCACAATTAGTATAAAACAAAATTATAATTTTTAACAAAATTATAAATAACGTAAACAACATACATACGAATACAAAATAGATTTCAAAGATATTGCTCTCGAGACCTCACTAGGATTTTGTCGTCCTTAAATCTCAACTTTCTAACTGGTTAACTGAACTCACATACTTGGTAACATATATTTAAAGCATTTCAGTATATATATGGGGAAAACTTAGGTGCGATTGGGCTGCACCTATCTTTTGTGTAGTCAGGCTACTATCCAATTATAATATGCCATGTGGCATTTATATTTTAATTATTTATTTATTTATGTGATAAAGAAGAGGGGAGTATGATAGTTGGTTGCACCTAATCATTACTTATATATAATTTCATGCTACGTTATCTTTCGAACAAAAATGACTAAAGGGTATTTGCACGAAGATACTTAGAGAAGTAAAGATTGAAAACAATCAAAACATTCTTAAACAAAACGTGGATTGTAATTTTGGAGTACTTCCATGGTTCATACTTCATATCAAAATCCCTCCCATAGTTCAAAATTTTCCCTTTCTCTCCTTATTTCTACGTTTAATTTAGGCCCAAAAAATTATTTGATTTTTGGTTTCTAAGAATTAATTTTATAGACACCCCTTCTATCTATTAGTTTTTATGATTTGTTTCGTTATTTACATTTCAAAAGTGTATTCCCAATCAAAAACCAAAAAACCAACAAACGAAAAAAGTAAAGTATTTTTAAAAAGCCTATTTTCATTATTGGAAATTGGCAAATAAACCAAATGCTTACATGGGAAAATATGAAAACCATGAGTAATAATTGTGAGAAAATAAGTACAATTTTCAAAGACTAAAAACAAAACATAAAATAGTTATCAAACGAGACCTTAATTGTTTTTTTTTATTTTAAAATATGTTGTGGTTAGTCCTATAAATTGAAATGAGGAATAAAAGAAAAAACAGAGAATTAAGAAACAAATTCTAAAAACAAGTTTAATTACTAGCCATCTTCCAAAAGCAAAAACAAGCTTTTAAAAATTATTTTTCTTTTTAAAATTTCAAAACTTAGATTGATATTTGAAAGTGATACTTGTAGGCTTAATTTTTAAAAATAAAAAGAAAATAAAAAACCAAGGCCTCATTTGGCAACCATTTGTTTTTTGTTTTTTAATTGTTGAAGATTAAGCCTATAAACATAAAAATTAAGCAACAAAATATCACTAACATTAATATAATAAACATTTCAACTTAAGGTGCAAAAACTATTTATTTACTAATTTAAGTAATTTTTAAAATTTTAATTCTACAATTTTTTTTAGAAAAAAAATTTATTGATATTAACGAATTATCAATATTTCCATCAATATTTATGTAAAAATAAATATACATTGATACAATGAATTTTTGGAAACAATGATGCAACGAAAACAAAGTTGTATTTCATATTTCCATATGTGTTTGATAGCAGATTTAGAAATTAGATCTAATTAAAACCATAGGTTAAAATGGGTTTGATACTATATTTTATAAATCATAGAACTACTTGTGGTTACACATTAAATATTAATTTATATTAAAATATATATAATTATTATTTTGTAATATTATATAATTTAGAATACAACACATAATACATATTTTAATGTTAAAAAAAATGAATTGGATTTACAACCTAACTATATTTCTATAAAAAAAAAAAAAAAACTTTATTTATTATAATTCTGCATTTAAAATTAAAAATTAAAAATTCAATATAATCAAAACATAAAAATATTATTTTTAAAATCTGCTAATTCTTGACAAATTTAAAGAAAAAAAAAAACAAACAAAATTTAAATTATCCCCCGTCTGAAAACATAAAACATCGCCAACCAAACACACCGTAATATTTTTTAAATTTTATATTATTATGATTATTGTTTTTATTTTTTACAATAAAAATGGAATCAGGTTTAAACCTTGAAGAAAAGAAAACCACGGTCGAAAACGAACTTCAAAACGTCAAAGAAAAAGCGCGTTTTAAGGGTTAGACTTTCAGTTAAAAAGAATTCTTTTTCCTCTTATTTATTTTTTTTCCAACACTAAAATGCAAAACGACGTCGTGTGAAATTCGAAGGCAACGGGGTCGTTTCGGATGAGAATAGGCATCAAAACGAAGAAGCTACTGCTCACCATTCCCTCGTCACTTCTACTCTCTCTCTCTCTCTCTCTCTCTCTCTCTCTCTCTCTCTCTCTGTGTGTTCTTCTTCTCCGACTGTAATCTTCACAACACCATCAATTTCTTCTTCTTCTCCATATCGCTTTCACATCAAACTTTCTTCTCCATTGCATCTGTAAGTTTTCCTTTCTTTCATTTCCACTTCCTCTTTTCTCTCATGCTCTATTTTTTCCCTCTCCGTTTTTCAAATTTCTTCTCCTAAACCCTAGCCTTCTGTCACTCCTACCTCATGCATATCCCTTTTTTCTCGATTCTGTGTACGTTCTTCTTCGTTTGATGTTGTTTTGTGTTTTTTTTTTTTCAGCTGTTAGGTTTTGTTCCTTCTCTGTCAATTAGGAGGAGATTGAGCTGCTTCCTCTGCTGCTGTTTGATTCCGGCATGTTTTCTCCTTTTTCTTCTGAACGAACTTCTGTTTTCAACATTTTGTACTGTTATTTTACGACATGTCGTTTTACTCATTAGGATTTTTATGAGCTGTCTTCGTAAGTTTAATGCGAAGGACATGGTGATTAATATATGTGAGTGTGAGTGTAAGTGTGAGTGTCAATGTCATTGCTTTATGTGCTGTAAGGTTTTTATTATTTTTATTATGGATCTTTAAGCTGAAGCGGAGTGAAAAAAATTGTTGGAAGTCTTGGATAAAATTAATGTAAGTCTTGTGTTTAAGCTGAAGTGGAGGGAGTAAAATTGTTGTAAGCCGAAGTGGTGTCTGTATGCTATAGGATTTTTTATTTTTTTTAGCTTTTGTTGTAAGTATTATGTTGAGAGCACTGATGACATTGTTGTGGACTTAGTTTAGGTTGGACTTTTATTTTTGAGTATGCTTCTCTGTGATTGTTATTTATGAATTTTTAAGGTAAAGATGAGCAAATAATAGTCACGAGTCAACTGTTTTTTATTTTAATTTATGCTGTTTTGTTTTTTTTCTTGTGTTCAGAGCTGTGAAGAAATTGGTATAGACATGAATGAGCGAAGTTGATTATCCCTTGATGTTATAAGTAAAATGCTGCTTTGGAATATGACCTTAAAATATCTTCGGTGGATGGTAATGATCAATTTACATAGCTTTCATAAGACTTAAACTGAAGTGGAAATTTTTGTTTATTGATAGTGTAAAAAAGACTCAAACTGCCAGATCAGGTTTCTGTTTTTGTTTTATTTTTGTAAGAGCAGTCCAATGAGATCCATTAAATTTTTATGAAATCTTGACTTTGATTGAAGATGTAGTCAAATGTCTGTCTCCTATTTTAATTTGCGTTCATTATTTGAATTGAGCCCCCGAGAGATGTCGGATGTGACCATGCTGGTACCTCCTGTTCTCCAGAACTTATGATCCTAGCTTTGTCAATGAAAAGTGAAGTACCATTTTTTAATTATTCGGTTGGTGTGGCTGAACAAACTCATCGTGGTGTAGGGTGATTCCAATCTTCTTAATGATTTTACAGTAGTTCTATCATATGTCTACATATTTGACCAAAAGATAGTCTCCCTTTAGTTTGGGTTGATCTTTTAAATGTTTGTGGCTTTGAATTACTACTCATTCTTAGTTGTTGAGGTTTTATTTCAGTTAGGTTCTATCTTTGTTTTTAAGCCTTGTCGATGTTTCCCAATTTAAATCTTGCTGATGTCTTCAATTTTATGTTAAATCAGAGTAAATGATTGTGAGTTGGAAGGTTAGTTGATGGTGAAAAAATTTCAAATTGAACTCCAACCAGCATTCTGAATACATTTGCTTTGGTCATTATTTTTTGGGACTATGGATGATGGCCGCCAACATGAAAATGGGAGGCACAAACTAGATTATTTCAGAGGGAGCCCCTCACCAGTAATTTTCCTATTCTTTTGTTTTCTTTTTAATTTTTAATGCATTCAATTAAGATATTCTTAATTAAATTGAATGAATTGGAAATGATGCATGCAGTGGAATATGGTGCCTCCGCATCATGTAAAGGAACCAAATGCCCTGGTCATGAATAAGAAGATCATGTCCATCATAGCCGAGAGAGATGCTGCTATCCGGGAGCGGAATCTAGCACTATCTGAGAAGAATGATGCATTGGCTGCACGTGATGAGGCCCTCCGGCAGCGTGACGAGGCACTTGCACAGCGTGATTCTGCATTAATGGAAAGGGACAATGCCCTTGCTGCTCTTGAAATTCGTGATAATGCTTCTAACTTTCCTCTTGGTGGTGGGATTCAACGCAAAACAAAGCGATTGCACCATTTATCTAATCATATACCAAACACGTCTGAAACTCCCTATGGTACAAAAGACGTGCATATAACTGATGCCTTTCCAATTACAGTTATAGCTTCTGAAGCTGTTAAGTCTCAACAGGGAAAGCGAATGAAGGATAACAAGTCAGTTTCATCAAAGACATCAAAGCCACCAAGGAAGAAGGTTGGTGAAGATTTGAATCGACACGCTGCCACAGATGGTACGAAATACAGAACTGACTGGGATGGTCAGGATGTGGGTTTGAATCTTATAAGTTTTGATGATTCATCTATGCCTGCTCCAATTTGCTCGTGTACTGGACTTGCAAGACAGTGCTACAAATGGGGGAATGGAGGTTGGCAATCGTCTTGTTGTACCACCCATATGTCCATGTATCCACTTCCACATATGCCTAATAAACGCCATGCCCGTATGGGTGGGCGGAAAATGAGTGGAAGTGTTTTTACAAAATTGCTTAGTCGGCTAGCAGCAGCAGGTCACGATCTGTCAGTACCAGTGGATCTTAAGGACCACTGGGCAAGACATGGTACAAATCGCTACATAACAATCAGGTAGCTAGGAAGTAACTTCAAGAGGAGTAGTACATTTTGGAGAGGTCCTTGGGGTCGTCTCAATCGCGGTCGAAGTAATTCTACATGAGGTAGAGCTCTTCCCTTTCATTGTCATAGGCATTGTGATTAAGACTGAACCTGAATGGACCACCGTAGATTGGGGATATGTTTGTAGAGTATGGCCATAAGAATGCGGCAGTCTTTTGTGCAAATTCCTATTTTCCCGTTGCCAAATTCCCTCATTAGAATTTCAGTGAAAACTGTAGAATGTAGAATGTAGAATCAAAAATGGATCTGGAAATGATGAGAGTGAAGCTGATTTTATTTGGTTATTCGAATTCGAGGCACCATTGGTTAATCTGTTATATCCATTGCATCGAAAAACAACTCTTGCTGGATTGAGCCTCAGGAGGAAGAGTAGATGTCGAAATGGTAGTTTGGTGACTCGAGTGTTGAATTATTCGATAGTTTTGGTTGTCTAGCTGATAGAGTAGATCCTTCCTCTCCAACCCTTTTTGAACCCAAAATGGACTAGAGAAGCTTCATCTTTCTTGGTGGTGTTGTATGATACTTTCTGAGTTGTTTTTCCTTCTCCATCTTTGTTCAAATTGTGCCATTTCCTCCACAGCTTAAACCCAACTGTCGTAGGTGGTTTTCCCAAATAATTGCATCCTCTCGTCTTGCTTGGCCCTCCATGTGTTTTGCCTGCTCAACATTTTGAAATGGGTAAAACTAATTTACCATGCTTATAAATGTTTTTCAAAAATTCATTTTCATTTAAATTCTTTTATAAAAACTATTTAAAATTTATTTTGAGTGGTTGTTAAATATGTATATTTCTTTCAAAATGACTTATTTTTTAAATTAAACACTCTAAAAGGTATTTCAAACTCACCTTATTTTTACAAGTTCAAATGCATTTTTTTATAGTATAAGTGTGTTTTTTTTTTTTTTTATAGTAATAAAATTGATTTGGAAGGTAATAGAAGCACATTTTGAGTAGTTTGAGTAGTTTTGATATGTTGATTTTGACCCTTTTAGATTCACTCAAATATGCATGAAACTTGTTGATAAGTTACTGTATTTAGGGGATGAAGTTTTGAACTTCAGATTAAGACTAGAGTTAAGTACGGTGCTGCTAAATTGTTGCCACGACTTGTGGAAGTGTTTTTTAAATAATTAAAATTGCTTTTTAATGGTTGAAAGTATTTCTAATCATGTTTTTAATCATAGTTTAATTTTACATTTTTTAACAAAATTTGTTTACTGTCAAATTTTATTTTTAAATCATTAAAAAGCATATTTTATAGTTTAGAGTAATTTTGAATATGAAAAGTTGAAATTACTTTGACATCTTCTTGGACATTCGAATTAAGACCCTAGTCGTTCACTCTAATAATCAAGTTCAGGCTCATTGGGCCGTGTTTAGTTTTACTAAAATTTCCATCTAATTAATCTTTGAAAACCCAAAGTGTTAATTTAATACCCCTACAAAACCAAATCTGATCAAATTTTAGGCTTCTTCCGTTTGGGATTGTTATAGTTTTTAAAATAATTGTTGGTAGATGTGCTTTTAGAAAAATCAGCCGTGAAAAAGAACTTAAGTGAACAAAATACAGTTCCCAAATCTGATCAAATTTTAGGCTTCTTCTGTTTGGGATTGTTATAGTTTTTAAAACAATTGTTGATGGTTGTGCTTTTAGAAAAATCAGCCGTGAAAAAGAAGTAAAATTGTGTTTGATAAATTTTAGCTTAAACTTGAAAAAGTAGGTTAGAGTGTGTAGTAAATAAATACAAAAGTATCTTATTTTAGATATAATAACTAAAATAGACTTATAATTGAAAAAAATGTTAATTTTTTTTTGTTGTTAATTTTTTTTTTTTTTGTAATATGATAAAATCTGTTTGTTATAGATTTTTAAATATTAAGGAAAATAGTTATATTTTTTAAAAAGAAATCAATATGGCAGATCTTTTCTTTAAAAAGGATGATGCATCTAACTCATGAAAAATAGAAAATAGGTTTTGATTAGGTGAGAAATACATAAATATATAAAATAAATATTCTTTTTAAATTATGAAATTGAAAATTAAATTTAATTAAAAATTCAACTTGATCTTGTGATTTTAACATTCAGATTCTTTCTAACTAACGCAATTCAGACGTAGTCTTAGTGACCAAAGTTTTAATTGGGTCAATCAAGACTCAGCCCAATCCACTACTTAGGCTCACAATCAAAATATTCTGAGAAAATTAAAATAAAAGATTTTCTTTTAAGAAAAGGGAAACGGTGGCTGCCTTTCCTTTAGGGTCTTTTAGGGCTTTCACACGTCCCTTTTCATAATTGATTTAATGAAGTCAATGATTGGTATTACATCTCTTCTCAAAGATCCAAAATTAAAAAGAAACAAGTTTTCTATTCATTCTTGTATGTATCATCCAAATTTTGACCCTCATAAATATTTATTTCTTTCAAGATGCATAAATTACATTGCAAATCACAATCTTGTTATACAAGAATGTAATAGTTGACAATAAATATAGCTCACTGATAATTGGCAAGCATGACCTGAACATAATTCAATGTTTAAAAGATTGATAACTTTTTACATAGGTAAAATAATTAAAATTTGTCAAAACGAACATAACTCAACTAATAACGATCAAGAAACCGTATTTTGAAATGCAAACACGTGGGTAAAATAGAAATTGAATTAATTTGATTGGAGGGAAGATAGTGACAATAAATGATGCAAGTTTGGAAGCCATAAACTGCGGAATTCCCCTAAATTCCTCCGTGGATCAATAGTGAATAAAACAAAGTTTGAATTTTTCTATATTTTATTATTAATTTCCTTAGAGAATTGTCCCACACTCTCACACTTTTCCCAAGCCATAGCCATGATTGCCGCCCATTTTTGCCCTTTATTAGAATTTGCTTCTTCGGACACTTTGTTTTTTCCTTTTTTTTAAATGTAATAGGTGTGAGACGAGAGAATTGAATTTTTTTAGAATCGTAAGACATGATTTATTATATACTTTAAAAACATTTAGAGATTTCGTTTTGTATTGTACACATTCAAAGAAAATGATGTGTTAACTTTAGAAAGCAATCGAAATATAGACAAATAGTATAAATTTTTGTGTCAATTGAACTATACTTATTTTTACATTTCTATCTCTATATTGACACTCCAATTTATCTATATATATATATATATATATATATAAATTTTGGGAAAGTGGGTATAATTCAGCCTTCAAAACCTATCATTTCAAAATGATGTTTGACTTTGACCATTTTTATTAGATCTGAGTTTGTTTTGTTGAGGTTGAAAAGTCTAAATTTGATTTAAAATTTGGTATTAAATGCTAGGCAAAACTGAGAAAGAAATGATGAAATTGACCAAACTGCCTAATTTGATTAATTTGAGCAATAAATTTCGGTTAGTTTCATAAGTTATATAGAATATAAAACTTGTTAGTCAATTTGTTTTGGGAATTTATTTTGTCAAATTGGTGGTTGATTTTGTTGGTTAATCAAACAAATTTTACACATTCAATTTCTCTAACTTTGGTAAAAAAGAAAAATCAACCCAAATCAAATTGTTTACATCCATATAAATATAAATATGTACTATCGACTTTGATGTCGGAAGTCTGATTCCTAAACTTCACATATTGTCAAAGACAAAAATCTTGAACTCTTTTTCCTTCAAAATATCAGATTACAACAACTGAAACCTACATCTTATAAGAGAAAATGTAGAGAACCATTAAGTTTGTATCTATTTAGTCAATAGACTTTAAAAAGTGTCTAATAAGTCCTTGAAGTATCACGTTTGTGTTCATTTGGTTCTTACACTTTAAAAGATTTCTAATTAGTTTTTATTTTACTTTCAATTTTGTGTTCAATAGGTTCTTAAACTTTCAATTTTGTGTTTAAAATATTCTTAACCTATTTGACATTTTTTAAATCCACGAATCGAATGAACACTAGTTAAAGTTTATGATATCCGGCTAGATGTTCAATTTTATATATAACCTTGTTATAATATAGAAGAGGAAGGATCAAACCTCTAATTTCAACAATAGTACATGTTTTATGTCTGAACTTTGCTTCTTTCCTTCTTTCAACAATTTAAAAGGAATTATTACTAAAGAATTTGCAAATGTTAGATGTTACAACATACAAAGTTAGGATTATATATATAAAATAGTGTTCTTAAAATATACAATAATTAAAAAGATACGTTTCCTTTAACAATAGTGTAAAATAAATTTTGTTCTCAATAAATAACACACAATCCATTCCCATACTTAGTACTCAATTCCAAGATTTGTTGAAAGAACCTATTTTTGGCATCATGGTGTTAATCAATTCAAATATTGATTTGGACACGAAGTATATTATATCATTGGCTTTTTCTAAAGTATATATATATATATAGTCAAAGACAACATCTCGTATTAGCATTCAAGAATCAACATTAACTTCTTTCATCAATGCCTCTAAATTTCATGATGATCCCTTCTTCTATATCTTAGGAGTTTAATCACTTCTAAACAGTCAAATTGAAATACAAAATGTAAATTCAATTTTTCTTTTAACCTCAACCAACTTGTAGGGACTTGTTCGATTCAACTTTTAAGCATTTGAAAATACTTTTTTTTTTATAATAAAAAATATCTTTAAAAAATTGCAAACATAGCAAAATCTATTAATGATAGAATCTATCTCTGAAGAACTTCTCTTAGTTATAGACTCTAAGAGCTGGATTTAAATTTTATTATATCTTTAAATTCTTTTGCATTTTGATATATCTACTAATCTTTGGGCTTGATTACTATATTTACACAATTGCCCCTAAAAAGTTTATCTAAACAAGTCATATACCTCTTAATAGACTAGTTAAAGATAATCTCACATGTTGAAAAAATAATTAAAAAAAAAAAAAAAAGAATTTGCCACTAACTAAGCAAAATATTCAGGTACATTATAGATTCCACCTATCCTTGTGTAGCCCACTCAAGTTTGTCATATGACAAACTTTCGTTTTTGTTATATATATCAACTCTTATTTACTGTGTAATTAAGATGGATGCATGAATATGAGGGCAACCAAGTATTTCTCATAAACTATTATTACCTTCAAATAGTTCGATTTAATAATTTTATTTTTTTAAAAAAAACTATATGAACTCTCTTTCCATTTGTCTATATCTACTTCTTCATTAATAACTTACAAATCACCCTAATTCTCATTCTTAACTTATTCATTCTTTAAATTGTAATTCATTTTACATCATTAATACTATAAACGTTATGTTTTCATATCAATTTTTTTTTAATGAATAATCTCATTACAATACTGTTTATTTGAAGTTAAAAAGATTTATAGATCTAATCCGTGGTTGAGAATATATATGATTAAACTAATTAAGTAATATTCAAATTGAAAGACTTTGAAAAAAGAAGTAGAGAGGTTGATATTTTAAGTACATTAAATATTAATTTAAAAATGAATTGGATTTATCTAATATATCATGAGAAAATGACAAAAGGAGACATTCATTGTCAAACATTAATGGGCCCTCCCCTATTATTATGGTATGGCCCATTACCCTTTATTGAGTCTTAAGACAATGACTTCAATGAGAAGTGGATAAGCTCTTTTTTCATTAATAACTATTAAACTCAATTCTTCTTCTTCTTCTTCTTCCCTTTTTCTTTCCGACCCACTTATATCTTGCCACGTGTACAAGTCACCTATAACACGTGCTCTTATTGTCCCACTAGCATCGGCCCCACGTGATAGTGAAATCAACGGTCCATCTCTGACCACGTGGAGAGCATCGAATATGTAACTTTTTCTTAAAAGAAAAAAAAATATATCGTTATTCTTTTGTTTTTTCAAATCTTTTCTTTTTAGTTAACGTTTAGCCGTCCATAGGGTTGGATGGACATTTGACACTTAAAATTAGGTCTCTCTCCAATTTATTATTATATGTATAATTTCTTTTAAATAATTGAACTATGTTTATATATTTAATTCTTAAAATATATCTGGAAATTCATATTATAAATGGTTCAAATTCAATGTTTGTGAAATTAATAGCTAGGCATTCGAAAGCTATGAATTGTGAGAGACTAATCCAATTATAATACTATATAATATAGACATAAAAGGAGTACTTTTGGTAATTATATGTTTATAGTACAATAATTATTAAAAAATAAAAAACAAATTGTAAACTAATATGGTAATTGTGAGATAATAAAATTACATAAAAGGTCACTATAGTACATATCCTTTTCTTTTTTTATTTTTATTATAATTTATTTATAGTGATTGAATTCCAAATGGGGATTTTTTTTTATAAGATTACAATAGACAATTAAGCTGAAGAAAAGAATCAATATTCACCCACAGTTTGCTGAAGTTTGTGGTTAAATTAGGTCTCTTCGTCTAAATATTTTTAAATAATCAGAATCTATTTTAAACGGTAGAGAGTAAAGAGCTCTTCAAAAGATATTCGATTAGAAGAGCAAAAGCTAGCATTGATTTCAAACTTTCATTGAAGTAAGAAGAAGAAAATATACCGTTCCAATTGGTCGAGTTCCTAAATAGGCTACACAACCGAAAGCAAAAATCAAATTATAAGAATTTGCATTATTACGAGTTGAAGTTATAGAAGATACGTTGAACAAGTATATAATAATAATAATTTTCATTAAAAAAACAATGTGAATATATTTTTCATAATTTATTTTAAAAAATCAACAGTTAAACTAATTCCATCAACTAACTTAAAAATTTCATTAATTGAAAGTAAAAGAATTAAAATTGGACATTTAAAAAGTTTGGAGGGAGTTTCAAATTAAATAAAAATAATAATAATAAAACCATGATATTGTTTTTGAAAAAAGAAAAAGAAAATAAAATAAAGTAAAAAGCGAAATGTATTTCAATAACTTCCACAAAAAGATCCCACATTTCTAAGACAAATAAAACAATGGAATAATTGGGAAATTGGCATAAGAAATTTGGTGGATAGAGAGAGAAAATTTTTGACTTTGTAGTTCCTTCATAATAAAGACTAAAAGAGAAAGTGATTTTGAAATCTGTTTGTCCAATCAAATAACATAAACAATAACTTTCATTCCAACCTAAATTAACACAACTTTTAAATATTACATAGTTGTAAAAAA
>QLSR01001476.1:1221948-1242939 GCA_031780015.1 Citrullus colocynthis
AAAAAAAAAAAAAAAAAAAAAAAACTCAATAAATGCTCTCATCTTTGTATATGAAAACAAAAGAAAATAATTAGAAATGACAATCAGTAACATTTTATTTTTATTAATTATTCAAAAAATAGTTTTAGATGTTTAGGTTACATTCGTTAGGTTGGTTAACGATCAGAACTCAACTAGCATATCAACGTGTTAGTAATCATAAAGTTTGTGGTTCAAATCTTTTTATCCCAATTGTATTAAAGAAATTAGAAAGATTCAACATAAAATATAGTTTTATATTTCATATTTTCAGTGTTTTAAAATTTGGGTTGTATAGCAGATTCATAACTAAATTCCGATTTAATGATTTATTTGAATTGGGTTTGGTAATATATGTATAAACTATAAAAATATGTAGGCTATTAACTAAATTTTTTAAGAACTTGTAATTAAATATTTGATGTTGAATCTCAATTTTTATTATTTAATTTATCAACCTATTCTATGTTATAAAATTTGTATAATTATTATTTTACAACGTGATTTAATTATATTATGTTATACATATATTTTTATTTTAACAAATATAAAATGAGTTTATAATATGATATTATATATTTATCAAATTTTTCTATGTACTATTGGCATGTTAAAAATTTTAACCAAAAAAGAATCTATATACACTGAAAAATATATAAATAATTTTGAAAATTCACTATTTAAATCGAAATGATAAAATAAAGTTGTAAAACAAAGAGTATGTTAAATGAATATGTGGGAAACTGTTTTATGTCAAATTAACCTTTTTTTTTCTTTTATGTTAAGCACTTAATTTTATTTTTTTAAGTGCAATTAATGGTGATAAGGAGAACCGTCTAATCTTAAGAGAGGTAGTACATGTCAATTATCATTAAATTGTAGCAAAATAGCATAATTCAACTATAATTAACATTATGTACTAATTCTCTCGAAATTAGATGTTTGAATCTTCATAATCCAATGGTTCAAAAAAAGATAAAAACAAAAAAAAACTTTGTTCAAAAACTGTGTTCCTATAAGTTGGCTACACAAATTATCTAGCTACAAACCATTTTTTTAGACTAATTAGCTTATTTTCCTTTTATTTTTTTACATATTCTTAAACGTCACAACCATTATTTTCGAGCATAGTTCAACTAGCATAAATTTATACTATCAACCTCGAGGTCAAAAGTATGATTCTCTAATCTACATGTAAAAAAAATACAAAAAAAAAAAAAAAACTCCTTCGTTACGACATGATAGAAAATGTGTTATGTATTTAATATGATAACAATAAGACGTGATTTGTAAGGTTAGATTAAGATCATAGCAACGAAATTGAAACCTCACATACCATTGGAACAAATTTGATAATTTGATAAATTTATTTACTATAGTTGAAACTAAAAAAAATATGAGTTCTTGTAATTAGATGATTGTCCTCCATTATAACATAAACACGGGAAATAACAACACACGAGTTTGGCTTATCTAGTAGAAAGTTAGAGGGTTCAAGGATACAAATTTATTTTCTTAGTTCAATAATTATAGCGATGGTCGGAGAGACGATCAAACTATGAACATTTTAAAATACAGTGTCACAGGTAACTTACCTACTCAATTATGCATAAATTGTCGTAAAGATAAACAAAAATTTTCAAAGTTCAAGGGTATGAATTAAAACTAGTCAGCCTATAATTTACAGGATTTTTTTTTTTTTCCTATAATTTAACCATAGGTCAATTGGAAGCCATTCCATTCCATACTTGGTAGAAGCAAAACGTGTTTGGCTGAATCTCTTGGTCTCTTTGTTAGGTAAAGTTTGGGCACGACATTTGGTTTTTCTTTATACTTAGTTAATGGACAAAAAAGAAAAATAAACTATATAATATAATATAATACAATGTATAATTTATCATATTTGATATTTGATTAATGAATATAATTAATTTACTTGCTTATATTGGGTGGTGGAGGCACCATATAATAATATATATTAAGTTAGTTCTAACAAACACCTATGCTTGTGTATATCTATCTATATATCCACGAGTCGTTTAAATTTATCAAAAATTAAAATATCTCAAATTTCTTTTCATTTATTTTATAAACATAATATTAAATATATATATATATATATATATATATATATCCTTTATATGATATATGTATGTATAATTCTCTTAAGATCCTTTATGATATTAAATTGTATTCCACTTCAATGGAATAAAATAATTTCTTTTTTAGAACGAGAAGTGGTGGAAACTAAAAAAAGGGGCTCAATAATTTTTTTTTATTTACATTTTAAAAAGCTTTAACTATTTTTTAGTTAAAAAATATATATATAATTTTGAAAGTTGTTTTCAAATATAATAATATGAGGTAAAATATTTTCAAATATAATAAAAAAATATAAAAAAAATTAATGAAAGTGTTTGGTAATAAATATTAAAGTATTTTTTTAAGATATAATAATTAAACTAGATCTATAGTTAATTTTTTTATATAATTTATAATTTTAAATCATTTTTTAGAATGATATATTTTACTTGTTCTAAATTAGTTTTTAAAGATGAAGGAAAGTAATTTTATTTAAAAAAAAAAAAGTTAATATGGTATAATTTTTTAAAAAGTGATGCATTCAACTCATGACAATTAGAAGATAGATTTGATTAGGTGAGATAGAGATATACATATATAAAATAAATCTTAATTTTAAAAGATAAAATTAAAAATTAAAAATTAATTAAAATTGGTATCTAATTTTAGGAGAATCTAAAAGCAGATAAATTAAGCGTTTTTTCTAAAAGTGATAACATATTTAATTTCAATTTGTTTTACCCAACACAAAAAGACGGTTAAGATTTTTTTTTTAATAATTATTCATATTTTCACTTGATTCCATTTAAAATAAGCTCATAATGACCTAAATAAAATTATTATTCTCCAAAAATTTCACCAAAGTAATCAAGAAAGTTTATCAAATAATTCTCTAGGGAAAAACATAAGAATATGAGTCTTATACACACGTAAAAATTTTGCATTAACAATTTTAAGATAAAGTTTTAACCGAATGCCTAAATTCCTTTGAAAATATAGAGTTTAAATTGATGTAGTTATTAGCGGAAAGTTTTAACTATATGGGCTAAAATATACTCTTGAACTTTATACTTTGTATCAAAAATACCTTTGCATTTTAAAAAAGTTTCAAAAATACCATGGAACTTTCAAAAAGAGTTGAAAATACCTTTACTATTGATTTTGGACGAAAACCGTTAGTGTTTTCTTTCAAAAATACCTTTGAACTTTCAAAATTTCAAGAATACCATTAAACTTAAAGAAATGTTGAAAAATACCCTTACTTTTAATATATAAGCAGAAACTATTAATATCTCGTTGCATAAATATAAACTTTCAAAAGTTGCATTATTATCTTTTAACAAATGTTTAAAATGCTCTTATCGTTAATTTACCCCTCATCATCTCTTCCATTTTCTCTCTCTCCTACTTCGACCTATGACCGACTTCTCTATTTTCTCTATTTTTTTCTCCCCTCTTACTCTTCTTCTCATTAATTGTTTAACCTTTTGCTTACTTCATTAAAAAAAAAAAAAATAAATAAATAATTGTCCCCATTCAATCAAGGTATATAAATTATAATAAAAAGAAAGAGAATAATGGAAGTATCAAGGGGACCTAAAGACTTTTATGCTGTGATAATATTATACATTAGTAGTTGAGTATGTTAATAGTCATATAAGTTCTTTTTGTACTTGACTATTAATAGTTTTGGTTAGTTCAAGGAGAGATTTTTATTTTTGGAGTTTTGTGTGATTTTATGCTTTAGCTTGAAGTTATTGTTTATATTTTGTTGTGACAAAATTGGCGTAAGAATTTGATAAATAAAAGTATCTATATATATATGTATGTGTGTGTATATAATTTGTTTTATACTTAGTTCTTTTCGAACTCAAAAAAACTTCAAACAAATTGATTATTATACTAACGGTATGAGCATTTAATAACTTTTTTTTTTTTTCAAGACTAAGCTGATGAACGCAACTTTTAAAAATTCAAAGATATTTGAAGTGAGTATTAACAACTTATGTTTATATACTGACAGTAAATGTATTTTTAAAATTTTTTGAAAGTTCAAGATATTTTTGAAACAAAACATTAACGGTTTCCATCTAAAACTAACGTCAATAATATTTTGAACTATTTTTTACAGTTTAAGGGTATCTTCAAAATTTTTGAAAATCAAGAATATTTTTTACCCAAAATATAAAGTTTGGAGATATTTTGTATAATTTAATCTAAGTATACAATTTGAAAGTTTAAAATGGTATAAATTTACATTGGATTATTTTCAAATATAGTAAAAAGAACCAAAATATTTATAAATATAGCAAAATTTCATAGTCTATCACAAATAGGCTATATATTTTACTATTAATTGTAAATATTTTTTTAGCAAGTTTTGTTATTTAAAATAATTTTCTATTTACATTTTTAAATAAATAATAATGATGATAAACGGTTTAAGAAAATAGAATCGACGGCACTAATCAAGAAATAAAAGTCAACTAAAGAACTTCTCGTAAAACGTGTTCTATAAAAATACCAAAGACAGAGCTAATTTTACGTTTTGTCCACAAACCAAAAACCTTATCCTATACTATTTTTTTATTAAAAAAATGTTAAAAATTATTTCTTCTCTTCTCAAACTTGGGTGTAATTAATAATTTAGTATCTTATAACAATTATTTCATTAACTTTAATAAATAATGATTTAGTATATATATTTTAAATTTATAATTAAATATCAAATTTCATTGCATAATAACTTGTTATATATAGTTTATAAAACTTTTGATCTTTCCCATTTTATTGATCTATTTGTATAAAAAAAGTTATTAAATCTTATAAGAAAAATTGAGTTGCACTTTCATAATATGAAATAATTATTTTTCTTCTCGAAAATATGAAAGTTAAAAATTTCATATTAGTCTCTATATTTTGAAGTTTGTTTAATTATAATTATTATACAATTTTAGTCTTTAACTTTAGTTCGTTGAAGTTAATTTCTATCAAAACTGGTCAAATAATAATGTTCGTTTTCATGGAAAAAGAAAATAAAATACAACTTGTGATCATGTTTATAAAATTTATAGTAAAAATACTAATATATAATAAAAAAATTTATAAAAAAATCAACAATATATTAGGGGTAAGAACTGAATTTAAAATTGATAGAGACTAAGATATAACAATTTTCAAATACAAAGAATTCAAATAGTATTTTACTTTATTTCAATTTTTTTTCTTTTTAAAAAAGAATTGGATTCTTCTTTTTCTGTTAATCGTGCAAGCAATATTTTTTGCTATGAGGGTTAGATTAAATTTTAATAAAATAATTTGAATTATTTATTGGGCTAACTTTAATGGTAAGCGACTAACATGTGGGATTCAAGAATCCATTCCTTTGCGCTACTAATTCATATATATCCATTTATTTTATTATATAGTTTCTTTTTTCATGATAATTTAAATTAATATAGAATGTTGACAATCATGAACTTTATTTTATCATTATTTTTTAAATGTTTATATTTTAAGATTTTTTTTTTAATGATGATGCATTCGAAAATGTTTTCTTTGTGACTTTTTTTTTTTTTTTTTTAATTTTAATATCAGTCCTTGTTAATTATGTAGAAACAGTGGTCTTCATGGTAAAAAGAAAGGATTTTTTTAATAATAATGAGAAAAGTTATCATAAGTAAAAAAATATCAAATTATTTACAAATATAGCAAAATTTTAATTTTTATTTGTGATAAACTGCGATAGACATCTATTTTAGTTTATCTAACAAAATGATAGATGTTATCTAGGTCCATCGCGGTTTATCAGATATAGAAAATAAAATTTTGCTATATTATAATTATTTTCAACAATTTTTTTATTTTTGAAAACATTCCTAATAATAATAACAACATTCTTGTTTAAATAGTATTTTTTTCAAGCTTTTCTTTCTTTAGCTACAAAATTGTTTGTTATGAAATTTTATTCTTTTGTAAATGTTTTTTTAATAGTGCTGGTAAAAATCGAGAAATCACATTTGCAACGAGAGGGATCACAAGGATATGAAAGAATGGTTAAGAAATATTTAAAAAAATTGATATGCTACTATTTATATCAACACCGCACAGGTGTGTAGTTATTTCTTTTGATTTGCAGACAAACGCTTCTTTCATAATAAAAATTTATCGTGTCACTATTTTGAGATCAGTTTAATTTATCTTACTAAATCTTAGTATCAACAAGTTGGCTACCTAAAAATCGAAGGTTGAATGTCGCCGCTCTTTAGGACGAAAAGAAAAATTAAATTTCATTTGTGATTCAATATTAAAAAAAGAAAACGCATCATAAATTATGGTGAAGATGTGAGAATAAACCAAGATTCTTAATATTATGGGATTACCCAAATAGAAAGTAAAGAAAACGTAACCGACTTAAAATCATGCGTTAAAATATCAAAAATAAAAGTGATAATAAGAAAATATCAAATACTAAAACCACATCAAACTTGTCACAAAAGATAAATAAATAAATAAAAGCAGAAAATAAGATAAAAATCATACTCTAAAAAGGAACATATTCTAAAATAATAAAAATGAAAGGGTAACCGTTCATACCACGTAACAACAATGAGCAAATCATTAGACATTTCAGGATATTATTTTAAACTTTTACCATATTTTATTAACCTTTTAACATTTATGTCATAAATTTTGAAAACAAATTCACATATAAAAATTATTTTAAATGATAAAATTACTGAAAATATTTACAAATAATAATAAAATATCACAGTACATGTGCAAGTCTATCTTGCAATTTATTGCAAATAAATAATAAAAGTTTATTATATTTATAAATATTTTTTTTATTATATATCATATTTTTCTTTTTAACTAATTTCAATAAAAATTAATTTTGGAAGATTAAATTTAATATTTATGAAAAATACATCAACTATACAAATATAATAATTAAACGTAAACAAATTTTCAAGTATAGAGACTAAAATATTGTTCAATAAAAAAAAATTAAAATGATATTTCAACTTAAAAAAAAACCTTTACCACAACATGTCTCGGGGAACTGCACTGGTACTAACAAAACTTCAACGAGAGGGAAAAAGAAAAGGTGAACTTAAAATAAAAATAAAAATGAAAAAAACTTTTTGAAAGAGTTACTTTTAAAATTCAAGTGAAGTTTAAAAAACCAACGACAGCGTTCGATTTTTTTTACCATTTCTTCATAATAATTTTTATATTTTTTAAATAAATATGTGAATTGTTAGAAAAATTCTAAAAATAAAAAAAATTATTATAAATAAAAAATATCAAATATTTATAAATATAAACAAATTTCATTGTTTATCGCGGCTAGACATTTAGAAAATATTAGTGTGAGAAAATAGTTAAAAGTCAAATGGTTATCAAATAAAATTTAGGAAATGTTCCTATTAAAAATTTTATTTTTGTGTTTTTTAAATATGGTTATGAATGTAAATAGATTAATTATTCGAGATGGTAAAATTGTTGAAAATATTTTTAAATAACAAAATGTAAGTGATCTATCACTTAGTGATAGATATTGATAAATGTTTATTAATTTCTATTACTGATAGACAATGACATTTTACTATATTTATAAACAAGTTGACTAATTTTGCTATATTTGAAAAAAAAAAACTCATACAAGTATGTGTTTTTAAGAAAGATAAAAACAAAGGAAATAGTTAGAAAACATGACATTGTATAACCATTTATGTGTTGTTTGATAACTATTTGATTTTTTTTTTTTTAAATTAAGCTTTTAAACACTACTTCTACCAATTGATTTATTTGTTTTGTCATCTACTTTTTTTATATAAATATTTTTAAAAACCAAGCAATATTTTAACAACTTATAAAATAATTTTCAAAAATTTGGTTTGTATTTGAAATTTAGCTAAAAGTTCAAGTGTTTTGTTAGAAATTTTAAAACCATGGTAAATAATTTATAAGAAAGCAAACACAAATTTCAAATTTAAAAAATAAAAAATGAAATAGTTATCAAACCATACTAATTTTTGGTATTTTTGTATTTCAATATTAATCTTATAATATCACTTCTATGTATAACATTATTTGTTTTGTTATCGATTTGTAAATGTGTGCTTAGTTATAAATTCAAATATTTTCTTAAAAAAATTTAAAAAATTATTGTAAAAACAGTGGGAAGATAATACAATTTTTTAAAAATAGAAAATTAGTTATCAAACGACCGTTCGTAAAATACAAAAGATTATGGATTGAGAAAGGGTAAAAATACAAAAAAAAGAAAAAAAAAACTATCAATTTATACCCCTATATTTTGACGTGTACCAATTAAAAATTAAAATCATTAACTAATAACGATATCAATTTAAACCTTGAACGTTTACAAATGTACTGATTTATATACCATCAATTAATTTTAACAAATATCATATGAAATTTATAATTTTTTCAATTAAACTTCTAGACTTTCATAAACAAATTATATTTGCTCTCAATTAGATTTTTTTTCTTTTTTAATATTATCTACCCATCATTTATAATAATCCATTTTGATAATCAACATTTGAAAATATCTACAAACTTGGAAGAACTGATGTGCATAAATGATTTTCAAAGATAACATTAAAAAAATATATATAAATTAATTAACTTTATGACACTTCAAGAATTTAGTTGAAACAGTTATAAGTATTACACAATGTTTTTCAAACAAAATTTAAAAGAGTGCGTAGGTCGATATATTTACTAAAGTTCATAATTTTAATTGGTACAACTCAATGTTCATGGATATAAATTAATTTTTCCTGCAAAAATTTATTTTATGTATAGTTATTAATGAAAATATAATATTTTTAATATACATATAAATCTACAATTTAATGGACACAATAACTGCATCTTTTAAAAACAAGTTTTTAAATTCCTTTTTAGGCCATTTTGTAACCCTCTTTTAAAACACAATTAAATATGGCAAAACATGAATATTGTTTTGGGAATACAATTAATTTGCACCCTTATGATGGCAAAGTTGGTTGGTTTCTGTTTTAAATTGTCTATTTCATAAAATTAAATTTTTAATTGCTAATTCAAGCAAGTTTATTTGGCTAAGACATTAACAAACACCTCATGAAATTAAAAGGTTGAAATTCATACGTATATTATTTATTTATTGATTCTTTGAAATGAAAAATATTTGGGGCATCTCCAACTGCACCTATTTTTGTGTAATTCATCTAAGTGTCATGTAATAATTTTTTTTTCTTTTTAAAAAGATATATTTTTATATTTTTTTCATTGAAGAAGATGCACGAAAACGATGCACCAAAAGATTACTCCTTCGAAATATATTTCACTATCGTGTTTGAATTATATTTAAAAAAATAAATAAAGAAAAACTAGACTTTAATTAAGTGTCAATCAAACTCAAAATAATAATAATAATAATAATAATAATAATTAAATGTTAACCTCATACTTCAATAAATTGGGCAAGTTTGAACTTTTATAAAACTTTCTTTGAAAAATCATTGCAAAATGTTGTCAATAACTTCAGAAACATAGTACAAATTGTACAATATAAATAAAACTATAGAGGAAGACAACACATTAGGTTGAAACTTTGTTGATATTGACGACTTTTCATAGATTTAAATAATAATCTAATTTTAAAATATTGATATTAAAAAAAAAAAAGAAAAAGAAAAAAGGAGATCTCATATTTATGAAAATGTAAATGAAAATATCAACAAATTTACTAACATCAATGAATGATTTTACATTTTCTTAAAAAATAAGTTGACATGTTTATTCTTTATTTTATATTTACAGCAACATTTTGTTGTTATTTTTTAAAAAAGTTTTTACGATGTCATGTATATTAGATTCACTTTTCATATTGATACTAAATTCATAAAATTGTACAAACATTCGTTAAAACATCAATATATTGACGAAAATTTATATAATATGTCAATTTATGTAATGGTTTGTCAATTTAACAATATATATATATATTATATATAAAATATAAGGTAAAAATTAATTCATCGTAGTAAAAACTAAAAAAGATTTCGCATATACATAGGCATATCTATAACATAACAATATTCATTGTAAAAAGAAACGATAATATTCAAGTAACTTTTTAATAATGAATTTTCCAATTTGGTCACCTCTCTTTCCTTTTCTATATGCTTCTAAAATGGAAATTCCAACTTGGAAAGGGAAAAAAGAACAAAATATATATATATATGTGAAAGAAAAAGGGTACAATCTTAATTTCATTTCTTTTTTCTTTTAAAAATTGAAATTTTGTAATTACCTTGTCCCGACATATGTAATCTTATAGAATTTAATGGCAATAATTTTAAACGAAATCTGGCCGATTAAAAAAAAAAGAAAAGAAAAGAAAAAAGGCCGAAATGCGGTCGGAATGAAATTGAAATGCAAAACAAATTCAAATTCGAGCGAAATGCAAATTCTTATTAAATTCACGCGTAAGCGTCATGAGAATCGGTGTACCAGGAGGAAGGTCGTCATCGTCACCGTGAGAGAGAGAAACTTTAGAGAGAGAAATCGCCGGCGTTCTCTCGGGATTCCCGCCGGGAAATTAGTTTAAAGCTCTGCCGCTGGTTTTTGACCGGAAAGGCTTCATCTTCTAGAAATGGCTGGGAATAAAGACTGAAAGCCTTGCTGTTCCCTCGAAACGTCGCTGGCTTCCTTCTGTGGACGCCATTGTTGAGTTTCTTATTACTGGCTAGGAGGTATTACTAATAGCCACGATGTGTCCATTATCGTCAATGAAGAGTCATTGCTTTACATTTGAACGTTTTGTAGTTGTTTAAACTGTTTAGGTTCAGTTCATGAATTTTCTTTGTTATAATTTGTGGCAGATTGAATGGATGATTGATCTTGTTTGTGATTGGAACTCAATTTGCGTAGCTGTGCGAAGTGGTGATTTTAGGTTTTATATTTCCTCTTTCGAGCATTATCGTTCTAGTGTTTGAGGCTAAATGGGTGATACTGAAGATGCTCGTACTGATAACCTACGAAATCTTCAATGTTCGTTTGGAACATCTTCCTCTTCTGCTTTAAAGCATCATTTCTCTATGGATCAACTTAAAATTTCTCAAATGAACTGCTCACAAGGCCGTGCACAGCATTTTCAGTCGAATTTTCTTGGAGATAATAGCAGAAGAATTGGGATACCTCCTTGTCCCAACTCACCGCAGATCCCGCCAATCTCACCGTATTCCCAGATCCCGGTGTCGCGTCCGATGAACCAGCAGAGTTATAACTCAGTTCCTACTCATTCTCGATCGTTATCTCAGCCTTCTTTTTTCTCCCTCGATTCTTTGCCCCCTTTAAGTCCGTCTCCATTTCGTGACTCCCCTTCTACATCGAATTCAGATCAGGTTTCTGCTGATACGTCAATGGAGGATAGGGATGCCAGTTCACATTCTTTGTTGCCTCCCTCACCTTATACGAGAGCCAATTCTTCGAAGATGGGTGATGCTTTGCCTCCTCGTAAAGCCCATAGGCGTTCTAACAGTGATATTCCATTTGGATTATCTTCGATGATTCAGTCATCTCCTCTTCTCCCTTTTAGTGGTTCAGGTGGATTGGAGCGATCAACTAGTAGTAAAGAGAATGCGGGAATATTTAAGCCGGCCAGCCAGTTTGTTAAAAGAGAGCCTAGTTTGGAGAAAAGCATTGATAACAATTTGGAAGGAATGGGTGAAAAGAAGTCTGAAGGGGACACTGTGGATGATTTATTCTCTGCTTATATGAATTTGGATAATATTGATTTGTTCAACTCCTCAGGGACCAACGACAAGAATGGTCATGAGAATCGGGAAGATTTGGATAGTAGAGGTAGCGGAACAAAAACAGGGGGTGAGAGCAGCGATAATGAAGCAGAAAGCAGTGTGAACGAAAGTGGGGATAACTCTCAAGTGCCTGGATTGAATTCGTCTGCTGAGAAGAGGGAAGGGATTAAACGGACTGCAGGGGGAGATATTGCTCCAAATAACAGACATTACCGGAGTATCTCCATGGATAGTTTTATGGGCAAGTTACAGTTTGGTGATGAGTCACCGAAAATGCCTCCTACGCCGCCCGGCATTCGTCCAGGGCAACTTTCTTCAAACAACCTAGTTGACGGTAATTCGACTCCATTCAGCTTGGAGTTCGGTAATGGTGAGTTCAGTGGGGCTGAACTGAAGAAAATTATGGCAAACGACAAACTTGCGGAGATTGCACTAACCGATCCCAAGCGTGCAAAGAGGTATGTGTAAATAATGTTATCAACTAATATTCTAAAATGGCTTCGTCCGTTGGTTATTAATCTTGAGTTACTGGTTTACTTCAGGATTTTGGCTAACCGTCAATCTGCTGCTCGATCAAAAGAACGGAAAATGCGGTATATATCTGAGTTGGAACACAAGGTTCAGACTCTTCAGACAGAAGCTACCACGCTGTCTGCCCAACTCACGCTTCTGCAGGTAGAGATTTTGAGTTTTGAGTGATGACAATTATTTTTATTTTCATTTTTCTGTGCCTAAATTTTGCGGTTTTACTGTGACTATATTATACTCAGCGAGACTCTGTTGGACTTACAAACCAGAATAATGAACTTAAGTTCCGTCTCCAAGCCATGGAACAGCAAGCACAACTACGGGATGGTATTGACAATTTCTCTTAATTACTTTCCTTTCATTACCCCTAATGGAAAGGCTTTTCATCAAAGCATTGAATCATGAACTATATTTTACTTTGCTAGTCTAATATTTCTGGTACATGACTTTTTGTATATTTTTAGCATTTTTCAGGTTAATTCTTTGAAAACCATGACTTTTAGTCTTGTACTCTCAGTACTGAACCATGAAGCCTTCTCCGTGGCATTGCCTCTGTTTTCAGACAGTATAATTGTGGATACAATACAAATTCATTCCTCTCTTTAGTACATTATTATGAGTTGTGACTTGTTTTTTTTACCCATTATGATGGTTTGAAGAGTTTCCAAATTTTATCATTAGATAGCGGCACACTTTAGTTGACAATAGGCGTACTGTAGTTCATGGCTAGGCTAACTATTAGGTCACTTTCTCCTCCTCTTTCATTGTACATTTAGTCTGGCTTTGTTGTCAGCATCCACTCTCACATATTTTCTTTCAGAACTCATGCAAACATCCTTCCTCCCCTTTCTAGAACTTGAATTTCATCTATTACAGAATCTATCATGCAAGAGAGTGAATGCTCAGTCAGTTAGAACTTGCTGCTTTTGAGAGGAAGATGAGTCTTCTGGAGTCTGGCAAGTGAGAATATGCAAAGTTGATTGGTACCTTTTCTGATGTCTTCAATTGAAGCAGGTTCCTCCACTCAACCTGACTGTTCACCCTCAGGGTTTCATTTCCAACACTTGCTCATAAAATACATCAAACACCTCAATGCAAGAATATGAGCGGCTCACCTTATCTGTTGTTCCAACTTCCTCCCCCTAATTCTCTTTCAGTATTCCAGAACTGATTCTTTCCACAGTCTCTTTTTCCTCTTCTTCTTTTTATGAATAAACGAACTTTCATTGAAGAATATAAGAGGCTTCGGTTAATATGGCTTTCCTATAATTATTCTCATTTGGAATATTAGAGGATTAGGAGCTTAGAAGGGAGGTGTTGTCAAACTGGTGATCCTTTAACTTATCCCTTTCTTTGGTTATTCTACAGAAAACACAACTTTCTTCTATTAATTTATAAAATCTACTTGAAGCTCCAAAGATATTGGTTGTGGGCTTTTCTGGACTCATTCGATCACTTCGGAGGAATCCATATTCTTTGGAAGTAATCTCTCTCTGTCAGGAGGAGTTATTGGAAGTCGCTCTTTTTAGTTGTTAGAGTGGATATAATATTAAATTTATACTTTCACTCATCAACTTAAGGTTTAAGTCAATTAGTAGTCGGTATTAGACCAAGAGGTTCAAAAGGGCCACAAGTGAGGAGTGTTAGAGTGGATATAATATTAAGTTTACTATCATCTATCAGCTTAAGCTTTTGAGTCAATTGGGTGATCTAAAATTAGGTAACATTAACACTCAAAATAGTCTCTATAGAAGTTACCCATGGCCATATCTTGTCTCTCCCCCAGCCAACATTACGAATCCGATGCATTCTTCTTCTGCCCTTTTGCTTAGCAATTCTGTAAATTTGGTTTTAGCTTATTCTACTGACTCATTCCCCTTTTAGACAGACGACAGTAAATCTGTAGTTTTCGAAGAATCATCTTTTCGTTGCTTTATGTTACAGTTCATATATGCCTTTTTTTATAGGAGCAATACTTAGGTGCAGCCTAGTTCATGCTCTCACTCCATCTATACGAACAAAAGAAGGTCTTTTAATAAAAATAAAACTGACACTTGTTAGTTTTTTATTGAGTGCAGCATGGGCTGTACAATAGATGAGTGGGGCCTGATATTTTCGTTTTGATAATTACCATTTTTCTTGTTTTTGCGCTAATTGGAAAACATTTTTGAACTTACTTAGCATGGGTTCTTTCTCTCTTGCGTTCCATTCATTCAATGAAATTGTTATCAAATGTTACAGCTCTAAATGAAGCATTAACTGCGGAGGTTCAGAGATTGAAGCTCACTACAGCCAATATAAACGTGCAATCTCATCCCTCAGACGGGGTAATGGCTCAATCTTCTATGAATCATCACGGACTCCAACTTCAGCTTCAGCAGCAGCAGCAACAACAACAGCAACATATGCAGCAGAATGGCAGTGCAACCACAAAACCAGAGTCCAACCAATAATTTATTTTTTGTGGAAGATAATAGATGAGTTTCATCGTCTCTTTGATCATCTTGTTCATTTATAGGAACATTCATTCTTGTAAGCTAGCTTATTATTATTATTATTATTATTATTATTTGTTAAATATCAACCCCAACAGTCTTTCCCAAAGTTGTGTAAATCACACACTTTATAATTTTATATGCTTTATTTTCAATTGTTTAGAGAGTCTAGGCAAATCTTGTTACCAAAAAGAGAAGTGTACTTGATGATTAATTACTTATATATGATATTTGAGAATGGGAATTCCCTTTATTTCATTTTGTCAAGTAGTGATTCCAATAAATATAATTCAGTTAATTTGATATTGTGTTTAACTATCTTAATCATGTTATCTGATTTGATATCTAGACATTTTACAGGTGATTAGGTATTTCAAATTGTTGCAAGTTCTTGGAGCCTATTCAATGATTCCACTATTTGAGCATCCCATTTGCTTGGTAATGGATCTTATTCGATTGCCATGTATATTTAGTCACATGATCATTTTTTAATTGTCTTACATTATCTTAATTAGACAATATGGTTAAATATTTAAGTTTTGATGGATAACCCATCGATTATTGGATTTTAGTATTTGAAAATTAAGCCTATAAATACCTATTCCACCTTTAAATTTTGTGCTTCATTATCTATTTTCTACCAATGTTCTAAAGTTAAGTTTTGAAAACTAAAAAAAATAATTTCTTAAAAATAGTTTTTGGAATTTGGTTTAGAATTAAACTCTTTTACTTGATATGGATGAAAACCATGGTAAGAAATTGAGAGGATATAGGTTTAATTTTAAAAAACGAGAAAAAAAAAATTAAGGTTCCATCTTGTAACCATTTCGTTTTTTGTTTTTGTTTTTGAAAATTAAGTATATAGACACTACTTTCCCCTTCAAATTTTTTCCTTTGCTATCTACCTTTTTACCAATGGTTTAAAAAATCAAGCCAAAATTTGGAAACTAAAAAAAATAGCTTTTAAAAACTTGCTTTTGTTTTTAGAATTTGGCTAAGAATTCAACTAACCAATGTAAGAAAAAAAAGAGAAAATAGGCTTAATTTAAAAAAAAAAACAAAAACAAAAATAAAAAACAAAATGGTTAGTAAACAAGATTTAAATAGTTATAAAACAAGGTCCTGATTTGCTTAATTATCATTAAAGGTTTAGATGCTCCAATTGAGTTGATTTTACACTATTGTATTAAGTTATATACTAACATTGGATGACCTAAATTATAACGTTTAAAAGATGGTAGGGCAAAGCGAAAGTATCCATTCTACCAATAGTGAAAATCAACAACAAATAAAATAAAATTAAAATTAAATTAAAAAATTAAAAAATTAAAATTAAAAATTAAAAATTAACACAAGAACTTACCCAATATCCTAGGGTAATGATGCAACCAAATCTCACATTAAATAAATTAATTAAAAGAAGTGAGGAAGATTAGAAATTTAACAGTGAATATATATATATATATATATATATATATATATATATATATATATATTTAATTTATTTTGCCTATCTACTTTAGGTCAAATATAACTTGTATGATTCGATTTTAGAGTTGTTTTCAAATATAGAAAAATGAATTAAAATATTTATAAATATAACAAAATTTTACTATCTATAATAGACTGCGATAGACTATTATCTGTGTTTAGACACATGTAGTAGTTTATCATGATCTATCGCTAGTAGTCTATCATGATCTTTTGCAATCTATCACATATAGATTGTGATATTTTACTATTATTTGTAAATATTTTTAATAGTTTTGTCATTTAAAATAATTTCTCTTGAATTTTATTCATTGTCCTTACTCGTAACGAGAATAAAAAAAATGGTAGCGTCACAAATTACTAAACCCAATAAATGTATTTAAAAAAAAAAAATATGACAAACATTATTAGTTGTACTACTAAACGTGATCCACCTTACCTGTTTTCTTCTTTTCAATCCAAATAACATTTAAAACTAACCTAAATCCACATTTGTCAATCAAAATGACTTTTAGTAGACCCACTTCTAATAAAAACAAAATGTCATGTCAGAAAGTCTATTTTTAACATGCAAACTTTAGTGATCATAATAGGAGAATGATGATGAAATTGATCCAAAATTTGAATCAAAATCATTAGATTGACATCCTAAGTTTATTATACATGCAGAAATTACTTGTCCACATGAATTGACAAAGGATGCTTCTTATTACATTACTGAACATTAGGTAAACTGCATTGTGTATCTTCCACTTGTTGCTTTATTCAAATTCACTATGCTTTAATGTTTCTTGATTAATTATTTTTAGCTTTTCTCTATGTTGATGTGTTGAGAAAGTTGTGTAGGCTCGTTTGATAACTATTGTAAACTTGGTTTGTTTGGTAAGTCATCTTAAAACAAAATTTTGAATACAAGGGATTTAACGAAGACAAAGTTATATTTCATATTTTTCAGATATGTGTTTGACAGCATAATCAGAAATTAAATTTCAACTTAAACAAATTTTCAAAACGTGTTTAATAATATATTTATTGACCATAAAACTAATTATAGTTACGTATTAGGTTGACTATTAGTTTATGAACTTGTTTTATGTTATATATATATATATATGTATATATATATATATATTATACATATTTTAATTTAACAAAAATAATTGAATTTATAACATAAAATTTTATACCATGTTTGTTATTATTTTTATATGAGTTTCATTTATTGGATTTTTCCCCCCTAATATCATTTATCGGCTTTCACATCTACAATTGATTGAACTCCAAGCAAAATAATGTTACGAGTGATAATATTAGTGTTTTTTTTTTTTAGTTTCTAAATTTTAAAAAATCAAGCTTGTTTACTAACTATTTATCCAGTCCTATCTCATGAAAAGAAAGTAAATAAATAAATCAGATTGATTTTTGAAAAGTAAAAAACAATAGCAAAAGTACATGAAAGAAAATATTATCTCATCTATAATTTTTGTATTAAGAAGAAGATAATCAATGTAGTCAAGGGAATTAATTAGTATATATTTTTCAACTATTCTTTACTAAAAATATCGAGATATACTAATAAAGGAAAAATACCAATTTGATTTTAAGTTTTGAGTTTAATTATGATTTAATTTTTAAGTTTTAAAATGCTATAATTTGAGTTTGATTTCAATTTAGTCTTTATGTTTTAAAATGTTACAATTTTACCTTTAAAATTTGTCTTTTGTTTGAATTTGGCTCTAGTTTCAAAATTTATTTTTTAATTTTAAATTTTCACTAAATATTTAATTCGACCTCAAATTTTATTGATTAATTTAAAATGACTATGAAGTAAAATCTTAAAATTAATTTTCATATTGACGAAAAACTTAATTAACTTAAATTCTTTTAATTTTTTTAAATGAATTAATAGACATTGATGTTAAAAATTGAGAGTGAGTATTTGGTGAAAAATCGAGAGTTTAAAAGTGTAAATTTTAAAACTTAGGGACCAAATTGAATTCCTTTATGTGTTAAATTGTTTAGGCTCGAACATGTTTAATAACCATTTGGTTCTAGTTTTTTAAAGTTGGGGTCATTTTTCTTACATTTTCTTTACAATACTTCTCATCTTTCCTAAAAACATATTTGAATTCAAAACTAAGTCTCCCTTAAAAGAAAAAAAAAACTTTTTAAAGTTACTTTGTTAATTAGTATTTCAAAACTCAAACATCAAGAGTTTAATGGTAACATTTTTAAATGTCAACACAAAAATGAAATCAAACTCAAAACTTAATGACTAAAAATATAATATTTTGAAATTTAGGGACCAAATAGAAACTAAACCCAATACTTATAGACGAAAAATTTATATTTTTTCCCTATTAATTAATAATAAGTTATAATTTTGAACAACTGAAAAGTAAACTACAGTAATTTATCTCGTAAAAATTTAAAATAGGCTAAATTATAAAAAATTGCACTTGAACTTTGTACTTTATGTCAAAAATACCCTTGAACTTTCAAAAGTTTCAAAAATACCCTTAAACTTTAAAAAAGAGTTCAAAAGTACCTTTACCGTTAGTTTCAGATAAAACTTTTGAAAGTGCAAGAGTGCTTTTGTTTTAAACCGTTAAAGTTTTGTTTTAAAAATATCCCTAAGATCCCCTTTGGTAATGGTTTCATTTCTGGTTTTTGGTTTTTGAAGGTAAAGTCTATTTTCTCCACATTTCTTACAACAATTTGCATTTTTCTTAAGTACAATGGATGAATTCTTAGTCAAATTCCAAAAACAAAAACAAATTTTAAGATCTATTTTTTTTTTTAGTTTTCAAAATTTGGCTTGGTTTTTTAAACGATTGATAAAAATTAGACAACAAAGAAAGAAATTTGGAGGTGGGAGTGATATCTATAGGCTTAATTTTAAAAAACAAAATTGTTACTAATCGAGACCTAAGCTTTTAAAAATTTCAAAAATAGCCCAAAACTTCAACAATGTTCAAAACTACTCTCACCATTAATATATGAATAGAAAGTGTTAATACCTCATTGCAAAATAAGTATAATTTCTTTTTAAAAAAAAGTTTAAAAATACTCCCATTGTTAGTATGGTGATCAAATTATTTGAAGTGTTCTTGAGTTCGAAAAGATTCAATTTTAAACCAAATTATATAGGTATCCTTTTTTTCATACAAATACTCTCATTTTTCTTTTATTTTTTTAGTTCTTAAACGAATTTTCCCAACAACCAAAATAAAAACCAAAACTTTAAATTATGACATAAAATCCAACAAAATGCCAAAAAAAAAAAAATCTTCCCTTAAAACATAAACGATAAATATTCAATTAAAAAAATGTATTTGGCTATCAACACAAATTCAACAACCAGCGTACAATTTCGTTAAAATATTTAAGTCCTAAAATCATTTGTTACATTATTCTCTTTCTTCATATTATAGTTCATATACCTTAATTGAAGAAGATTTCAAAGAAGCGATGGGATAAAAAAGAAGGAAAAATAGAGAAGTAAGAGCTCATATAATAGTAAAAATATATTTTTTAATTTTTTTTAAAGTTTAAGGGTATTTGTTTAACTTTTGAAAATTCAAGAGCATTTTTGACACAAATCACAAATCACTAACTGTTTTCCTCTAAACTAACGATAATGATATTTTTTAACTTACTTTTAACTTTTGAAAATTTAAGATATTTTTTACCCAAAATACAAAGTTTTAAGAATATTTTTATATAATTTAGCCTTTAAAATATTTGTAAATGCAATGCGATTTAGTAATCAAATATTTATCGATAACATTCTTTAAAAAAAAAAAAAAATAAAAAAGAAAGATGGATGAATAACATTTAAATGTAATAAAATTATTAATAAATTGACAATTGTAAGAATGAATTGGGATGACAAAATCATTGACAATACACTTATTTGCATGTTATCATAAGATATTTAAAATAATAATAATAATAATAATAATAATAATAATAATAATAATAATAATAATAATAATAATTTTTTAATTTTAAGAAAATATATTTTCTTTACTTATGTCATGGCAAGTTCTTACTGGCGCAGGTAGTGCTTCACCTTGCACACAGTTAGCTTATATTATCGCTTTTGATAGACTTAAAATTAACAACATCTCTAGACTTAAAATTAACAACATTTCTATATCTGCTTTGTAACGACCCGACTAATACATCCTAATCAGACCATTACTCAATGCATGCAAATTTCAAGAAAAGACCCGATGCTGAGTAATAAGAAAGAAACAATGCTACTTACGAAAATTTCTGTTTTATTTAACCCATATAGAAAGAATTTTTGGTTCGGGGTACCCCTAATAAAATCAACAAAATTCCATGAACAGAAAACAAAAACAAAATCCATATACAAAATAAAAGACAAGCCTAAAAAAAAATGCAGTGCTAGGCGGAAGCTACTATGGGTCCCGTGAAGCCATCAAGGTTTCCTCTTGTCATTCGCCAGCACGTTCTTTCCCTTACCTGAAAAAAAAATAAGATAAAAGGGTGAGCAATTATATTGCTCA
>QLSR01001476.1:1243135-1268679 GCA_031780015.1 Citrullus colocynthis
CACAACCTCTGGTGAACCCGAAGGAACACAACCTCTGGTGACCCCGAAGGACCACAACCTCTGGTGAACCCGAAGGAACACAACCTCTGGTGACCCCGAAGGACCACAACCTCTGGTGAACCCGAAGGAACACAACCTCTGGTGACCCTGAAGGACCACAACCTCTGGTGAACCCGAAGGAACACAACCTCTGGTGACCCCGAAGGAACACAACCTCTGGTGACCCCGAAGGACCACAACCTCTGGTGAACCCGAAGGAACACATCCTCTGGTGAACATCCAGCCGACGTAGGGGAGTTACCACTACCCAATACTCATGACCAATTTAAATTCTCACTCCTTTACTTCCATGAATTTATACACTAACAGCGCTGTTTACAATCATCTCATATACAAGCATAAGCATTTCACATACATCCTTTGAAACATAGGAAAAATCATACAAGCATGCTATCTCAATGGGCGTAGAAGTATTACTCATCATGGCAACTAAACATAAGGCGGGCAGGTGGTTCAGGTAGTAAAGTCACTTACCTGAGCAATTATATTCACGTATTCGCACGGCAGTCTGTTGGAAAGTTCTTGGTCCACCAAGTGTGGCTTAACTTGCAGTTGCTCTAATCCTTTTTACCCAACACAATTCCCGGCCACCTAAGGGAATTTTTATCACATAAGTCTCAAGCATCAACAGTTTTTTAACCAAATTAAGCTATAAATTTTTCCTTGGGTCCGAGATACTTACTCTCACGTTACCGGTTTGGTGACGAGAAATCAGGCGTGGTTTGATTGAAATGGCAGCGGAGGAGCACCGGGGTGGAAGAGAGAGAAAGTAGGCGGCACTGCAAGGAGAGAGAGATTGATTGAAACCGCGGCGGCACGCGAGGGAGAAGAGAAAAATCCCTTTTTACTTTTCCTTTTTTTTTTTATTTTATTTTGGCACGCAAATCGATGCCTATTTATAAAAACCCAAATTCCCTATTCCTTCCTCCTTTCCCCTTTTCTTTTCCAACCAAACAAAATAAAATCAAATAAAATCTTCTACAACCAAGATTTACTTCAATTATCCAAATAAAATCAAATAAAATCTTCTACAACCAAGATTTACTTCAATTTCCAATCCCACCAAAATTAATCACCTTATTTTACTTGCCCCAAGATAAAATTATCTTTTTATTATTATTATAATTATTTTTTTTTCACACGTAATAACTTAAACTTATTTACTAGGAGGATTTACCCCAACGATTTGGGGTTGTTACATGCTTAAACGTTGATTATTAGGGGATGTTTTGATTATGCCTTAATTTGTTGTTGCTTTATTGGCTAGAAAAAATTGGGATGACAAGACTCCAACTTCTAGATTCTATTTATAGTTAATGGGATGAAGTTCTTGTATTGGAAAAGGAAGGTACATGGGGTGATATTTATAGTGACATATAATAACCAAATTTGAAAAAGAAATATATTTATAATGTTTCTAAAATTTGGATTACATATAGCTACCATACTTAATAACAAATAAACTCAAGATGTAAATAAATATTTCAATTATAGAGAATAACAACATTTTACAAGCTGCCTTAGATATGTCACTCTCATTACACAATTTTATTATTTTTTGGAGATCACAATTGGGAAAAAAAAAAAAGTAACAAAAATAGTATGGATCTAAATTTGATGATCACTATTCAAAAGGAAAAAAAAAAAAAATATATATATATATATATATATAGTTACCAACTTTAGTATTTTCAAATATTCAATTTAAGTGTGTATATATATTTTAAAGGAAGTTTTTTTTTTCTTTTCAAAATTGATAAAATAATAATAATGTTAGTCTTACTTGAAGTTAATTTTTTTAAATGGATAAAATAATATATAGTATTTTATTAAAAAAAAATGTTTTCAACTATACCAAAATGAGACAACTTTATAAATATAGTAAAATGATAGTAGTCTATCAATATCTGTCACTAGTAGATAGTGATATTTTGCTATATTTGAAAATATGTCACCAGTTTTGCCATTTAAAACAATCACCCTGAAAATAACATCGAATTTGTTTTCAAACTTCATAGAGAGACCTTATGAGACTAATTTGTTTTTAGTAAAAATGACTATAAATTATCGATACATATTAAATTTAAGATTTATTAAAAATATAAGGACTAAATTTAGACATTTAAAATGTATTTACTAAAGTATAACAAATTCCAAATTATACTTTAAGGAAAAAAAAAAGTTTCAAAGAGACTAAAAATACTATTTTAACCTATCAATAAATTTGTTCAATTTAAAACCTTTAAATAATTGATGTGAAAATAAAAATTCTTGATGAAGGAGTTTTTTTTTNTTTAATAATAGTTTCATATATTCAAGATCTCTCTCATATGAATGTGATCTCAATTCATTCATGTAGTCCTTCTGATTCAACTGACATTACATGATTAGTCTCGAAATTTCTATGTTTGTGTCTAATTTATCGTTAAAATTTTTGAATATCCAATAAATTTTTGAACTTTCAACTTTTTTGTCTAATAAATTCATTAACTTATAATTTTATGTCTAATAGGTTTCTAACAAACTTCAAAGACTAAAATTATAATAATATATATATATATATATATATCACAAGTATTTAAATGAAAACTAATTAGAAAGTAAAATTACTAACACTTTTCAAATTTAAGAAAAATATTTGCAAATAGTTAGATATTTTTTCTAATTATAATAATTTTCATGAATATTCGGTTAGATTTGATGTTTAATTTGGCAAATTTAAAAGTGTAAACTAAAAATTGATACACCTTACTATTCCCCCCCCCCCCCCCCCAAAAAAAAAGTACACCTTACTAAATGTTGAGGGCAAATGTGACATTTTCTTCCCAATTAAAAATAAATTTCAAATCATAATGAAAATTTAGGGACCAAAATTGTTTTATAACCTTAAAATGGAATGAAACAACTTTTGATATATGGAGATTAATAAATTAATTAGGGAACAAATGTGTTTATAAATTGCAAAGGCCAAGTCTTATCTAATAAAAATCAACATTCAAGTTTGATAGGATTTTTTATGGTAGAGATGAAATTTTTACCGATTTAAAAATACTTGAATTAAAATATTATATATTAAACTTTTACTAGGTAAAGTTAAAAGGATTAAATTATTATTTTTATGAAAGTCAAAAATGTTGATTAAAATACTATTTTGGTCAATGTACTTTTTTCAATTTTAATTTGTGTACTTCCAAACATCTTTTTTTATTATTGAAATTGATTACCTAACAATAATAATATTCATGCAAAGATATACAATGATATTCAAAATTTATAGTGAAAATACTAATAATAGATAATAAAAATGTTTTTGAAGAAATCAATAATAAACTAATAATATAGTCTAAATTTAAAATTTATAAAAAATAGAGGACTAAAATACTATTTTGGTAGAGAAAAAAGTGTTTCATTAAAAGTTAATATATATTATATATTTATTGGGACATATAAGAACATTATGTAATATTGGAGAATTTAACTGCTAAATCAATTCATGTGAAAATATAGGGAGAAGGCAAAAGTCGAAATGCGGTCGGAATGAAATTGAAATGCAGGCTAAATTCAAATTCTGTTGAAATGCAAATTCTTATTAAATTCACGCGTACGCGATATGAAAATCGGTGTACAAGTAGTCATCGTCGTCGTGAGTGAGAAGAGAGAGAAAGTGCCGACGCGATTTTTAGAGAGAGAAATCGCCGGCGTCCTCGTGATTCCCGCCGGCGGATTGCTTTATATAATCTCACTGCTAATTCTGGACGGAAATGCTTCTCTCAATGGCGGAGAATTAAGGTTTTTTTCCTCTTCAGACTCTTCCGCCGTCGTCGGAGGGAGGTGGCTAACTTTCCGGCGAGGACATTGTCTAGCTTCCGGCCGGCTTGGATTCTGATGAGGTATTTCTAACAGCTGTGGAATGTGTAATATTGTCAATGAAGAGTCATTGCTTTACTTTTGAATGTTCTGTAGCTCTCTTTTATGTTGTTTCAGTGATTGTTTAGGTTTTGTATGTGAGGTTTTATTTGTTTTAACCTGTTGCAGATTGTGAGGGTGATTGTTTATGTTAATGATTGGGAGTTTGGAACTCAATTGGGCAACAACTGTAGTGGAGTGGCGTAGGTTTGTGAAGTGGTGATTTAGGCTTTTTCTTTCTTTTCTTCTCACTCTCGAGCATTATCATTCACTGAGAGTTTGGTTTTTTGAGGCGAAATGGGTGATACTGAAGATGCTAACACTGAGAACATGCGAAATCTTCAATGTTCGTATGGAGTATCTTCTTCTTCAGCTGGAAATCTTCCTTTCTCGATGGATCAACTTAAAATTTCCCAAATGAACTGCTCACAAATCCGTCCACCGCCCTTTCAGTCAAATTTTCTTTCGGATAATAGTAGAAGAATTGGGATACCTCCTAGCCCCAACTCACCGCAGATCCCACCGATTTCACCGTATTCTCAGATCCCGATCTCGCGTCCGATGAATCAGCAAAATTATAACCCGGTGCCTACTCATTCCCGATCGTTGTCTCAGCCTTCTTTTTTCTCTCTCGATTCTTTGCCCCCTTTAAGCCCATCTCCATTTCGTGAATCCCCAACTACATCGAATTCAGATCAGGTTTCTGCAGATACATCAATGGAGGATAGGGATAACAGTTCACATTCTTTGTTGCCTCCCTCACCTTATATGAGGGCCAATTCTTCTAAGATGGGAGATTCTTTACCTCCTCGTAAAGCACATAGGCGGTCTAGTAGTGATATTCCATTTGGATTATCTTCAATGATTCAGCCATCTCCTCTTCTCCCATTCAATAGCTCTGGTGGATTGGAACGATCAACTAGTAGTAAAGAGAATGCTGGCTTATTAAAGCCCGCCAGCCAGTTTGTTAAAAGAGAACCTAGTTTGGAGAAAAGCGTTGACAACAATTTAGAAGGAATGGGTGAGAGGAAATCTGATGGGGACAGCGTGGACGACTTGTTTTCTGCTTATATGAATTTGGATAATATCGATTTGTTCAACTCTTCTGGGACTAACGACAAGAATGGTCAAGAGAATCGAGAGGATTTGGATAGTAGGGGTAGTGGAACAAAGACAAATGGGGGTGAGAGCAGTGATAATGAAGCAGAAAGCAGTGTAAATGAAAGCGGGGATAGCGCTCAAATGCCTGGATTGAATTCATCTGCTGAGAAGAGGGAAGGGATCAAACGGACCGCAGGGGGAGATATTGCTCCAACTACCAGACATTACCGAAGTGTCTCCATGGATAGTTTCATGGGCAAGTTGCAGTTTGGTGATGAGTCTCCCAAAATGCCTCCCACACCACCTGGCGTTCGCCCGGGGCAACTTTCTTCAAACAACTTAGTTGATGGTAATTCTGCTCCATTCAGTTTGGAGTTTGGTAATGGTGAGTTCAGTGGGGCTGAACTGAAGAAAATTATGGCAAATGACAAACTTGCCGAGATTGCTTTGACTGATCCCAAGCGTGCAAAGAGGTATGTGCAAATTATGTCATTGACTGATTTACTTAAATTACTTCGTTTATTGATTTTTAATATCGAGCAATAAATTTACTTCAGGATCTTGGCAAACCGTCAGTCTGCTGCTCGATCGAAAGAGCGAAAGATGCGGTATATATCTGAGTTGGAACACAAGGTTCAGACTCTTCAGACAGAAGCTACCACACTGTCCGCTCAACTCACGCTTCTACAGGTAGAAATCTTGAGTATTGACAATTATTTTCTATTTCCATTTTCCTGCAGCTAAATTCTTGGTTTTTCCATAATTGCTCTGCATTCAGAGAGATTCCGTGGGCCTTACAAACCAGAATAATGAACTGAAGTTTCGTCTACAAGCCATGGAACAACAAGCACAACTACGGGATGGTATTGAAACTTCTCTTTACCTTTTTAACTCCTATATGTATCTGAAAAGATAGTCAATTAAAGCATCAACTAAAACTTTGTTAGCCATTTTTTTTCTGGAAAATGACCTTCAATATACTTATCGCATTGATTAGTTCAGATCTTTGAAAAACCCATCATGGGGTTTTGTATTTGTTGCATTGAATCTGGGTTCTTTTCACTTCCTAGGCCTTAGATATCAGATAGTACAAATTATAACTATATTGTCAATCTGAGTTGATCTGTAATGTTACTTGTTGTTTTAGTATTGTCGTGCCAGTTAAGAATTTTTATTAAGAAATGTTGGTACATATTAGCGGGCCCTAGGCTTCCTGGACTTCATGGCTACGGGACTTGCTCTTCCTTTTTTTGTATATTTTAACTTGAAGCCGTTAGCGATGTTGTTACTCCTTTGTTGAGCATGATAATGTAGATTGTAGTTTGTTTCAGTTGTAGAATTCACTTATACTTCGCTTTTATTTATTTTTCTTTATCAAATGTGACAGCTCTTAACGAAGCCTTAACCGCGGAGGTTCAGAGATTGAAACTCGCTACAACAGAGCTAAATGCGCAGTCTCATCCCTCCAACGGAGTAATGCCCCAATCTTCCATCAATCACCATGGCCTACAGCTTCAGCTTCAGCACCAGCAGCAACAACAACAGATCCAGCAGAATGGGAATGCAACCACAAAACCAGAATCCAACCAATAATAGTTTTGTTGAAGATGGATGAGCTTCATTGTCTCTTTGATCACCTTGTCTATCATCATTAAAGTAAGCAAACTCATTATTATTAGCATTTGTCAAATGGTAATTCTGTAATCCATCCAACAGTCTTTCTAAAATTGTGTAAATCACACAGTTTAACCTTATGCTTTGTTTTAAATACTTTAGTGAATGTAGGCAAACTTGTTACCAAGAAAGAAAAAAAAGAGAAGTGTTCATTGGATGATAATTATTACTTTATATGATATTTGTAGCATTTGAAAGCTTCTTTTCTTCCTTCCCCTGGCTCAGGCTTCCTAATCTCACATTACATTTTTACTCAGTTTAGTGGACTTTGTTTTATTCATCAATTGCCAAATTACAATGGAACTTTACCATTTATTTAAAAAAATACATGTGTTTTTTTTTTCTCAATATTACTCTTGATCTTTTATAAATAGTTCACAAGGGTCAAATCTTATAGAATTTTGAAGAGAAATTCAGAGAAATTAAGACGTGAAATGGTTGTGGTGATGACCTAGAACGGTGTGGTTGTTTTGAGGTTCCAATTTCAGTTCAAGTTAGTGTCACATCATTCCAGGTTTTAGTTTTTGTTGAACATTCTAACATTTTCTTACTTTGAGATAATTTTGTAATGTTTATGAAAAGTTAGATAATTATTACAATTTTGAAAGTATATTGGTATTTGGTAAGCCAACCTTTTTAGCAATCTAAATAATCGTGTTTTATATGATTTTTAAACATGTTTAACCCAAATAGAATAATAATAAAGCAATAAGTCCAATTAATTGCCCTTGTAATTTTGAACTAATTTCAAGAGAATCAATCCAAGTTTCAAAGAAGCTTCTAATTATAAGAAGCTTCTATAATTTGGATTGAGTTGTTAGGGTTTATATTTAATTTTTTGAATACATGTGACAACTTTTTTAAAACAATAAATATACTTGAGAAAAAGACAATTGAACTTATTATATAGGTGGCATTGTCCAAACTGTGATGAAATGGGATGACAAGATCTTCAAAGAGATCTTTGTGTAAATATTAATGAAAATATCATTTTCTATTTTTTAATTTTATTTTTTACTCCCACACTTCTATTGAGTGAATTTAAATATAGCATTAAATATTTCAAGAATCCATTCTAAATCTGGTAAGTTGTATCACTTTTTATCCTAAAGTTTTATTTTCATCAAACTACATCTTAAATATTGATAGTTGTTGCAATATTTACATGAAATTTGAACAAGTATGGTAAATTTTGCCTTCCAATAGTTTTTTATTTGAATAATCGTCAATTTAAATATTTTATGTACATTTGATAAATTAACACATGTTTAATACATAATTAAAAAAGCCTAAAGAATGACAATATAACCAAAAGTTTGTTGACATTTGTGAGTTTTGAAAGATTAATTCAATTGTTTATTTGGTATATTATTTGTATTTAATTTTGTGCGAAACTTGATTTTTGTTAGTATAACTAAATGATAACCAATGTAGATGTATATAATTTCTCTCGAAGCTGAAAGTTCAAACTCTCGTATTCCTATTGATTATATTGAAAAAATTGAATTGAGTTAAAATTTGTGAATAGTGAAAGTTCCTTTTTGTTAAATTATTATAAATAGAAAAAATATCAAACTATTTACAAATATAGCAAAATTTTACTTTCTATATGTGATAAACTGGATAGACTTAGATAGACATCTATAAGTGATATATGTCTATCTGGGTCTATCGCGGTCGATCATAGATAGAAGATAAAATTTTGCTATATTTGTAATTATCTTCAACGGTTTTTCTGTTTTTGAAAACATTCCAAATTAGTCCGTGAATTCAACAAAAATTGAAGCGTGGGATTAAGAGTTGCAACAAATGTTTAAGTGTGTGTGTGTATATATATATATATAACAAACTTCTCCCCACATTATCCATTTATTTCTATAATTTAAGCTTCTACTTGCTATACCCTTAAATTTGAATCATTTATGGATATTCCATGCCTTGCTCCATTTCATTATTGTTATTATTATTATTTTGGTTAGCAAACTTGTCTGATTGAGAAGTAGTAAATGAATGAACAGAGTATAAAATAATAATTAAAAAAATAAAATCCAATACGTCTAGCCTTACAACATTAAGTTGTGGAAGAAATTTATAGGATATTGAATCATTGGTAACTGTCCACCATAGATTGAATTTATTTTCTCTGTCCTTTGTTACACATGACTCTTATACACCATTAAGCAAATTCATGATGGTTATCTAATTTATAATATTTTAAGTAATTTGATTTTACTAGTTCAACAATATTTGGGTGGAAGATTATAAGCTTTTACTAGTTCTTAATCGAGAGTTCATATTTTATGTCACTTGAATTCGAGTGTATTTGCCCATTTGTAATACTTTTTCAAGTGTTTTATTTTAAAAGTAAGTCACTTGAAAAAAAAATACAAATATTTAATAATCACTCAAAATTAATTTTGAAAGTTATTGGTGTCTTTATTTTTATCCTTCTTATAAAAAATATTTAAATGAAGATGAATTTTTAAAAAAAATATTTACTTTTTAAATTAATGAAAAGGGGCCGCAATTTAACCTCCAACCATAGTAAATAACACAAATGTGTGACATGAAAATTGTGTGATACATTCCACACTTTTATGAGAGGATTCTAACCTAAAAATAATTAAAAATTTACTAATTTTAGGTCATATAAGTTTGAAAAATAATTAAAAACTGTCCAATCAACCCAAAGGGTGTTTTATTATTATTATTTTTATTTTAAAACACCAAATCAACCCCCCAAGTTAACGGAAGGATAAAGAGTGTTGTGAGGACAAAGACGAGATTATTCTAAACTTAACAACTAAAACATACCATTTAAGACTTATAATCTAAATCAAATTTTAGAGGCTAAAGATATTTTTTCTACAAATTTTAAAATTCAAATGCTATTTTAGTATATGGTTCTTTCAAATATAGCAAAAATAGCCAAACTATTCATAAATATAGAAAAATTTTACTGTTTATTAGCAATAGACTGTGATAGACTTTTATCGTTTAAATGATAGACGTTTATCACGATCTATTGTTGATAAGCAATGAAACTTTTTTATATTTATAAATAATTTGATATTTTTTCTATTTATAATAATTTTCTCATTTGAATCTATACTTTGAAATGTTTTTTTTTTTTTTTTTTTTTTGAAACAAGTTTTACAATGAGCCATAGTTGTTAGTTTGAATTACAGTTAGTTTTATTGAATTTGGAAAAATAAAAATAACAACTTTTCATTTACCAAAAAGACATCGTGAATACTTTTCAAATTTATTGAGTGAAGATTTAAAACCTTTTTTTTATTATATTAAAAATTAATTATAAACTAGACACTAATTTTGAGAGATTAAATGTTATAAACTAAAGTTAGATTTTTTTTTTTTTTGGATTTTCCTATTTTGAGTTTAACATTTACGTGGGCGGGGGATTGAGCTAAGATGTTTGGGATGATAATATGAGTGTTTTTTTTTTTAATATATATTTTTTTATCTAATTTGTCGCTCAATTTTGTGCCAAATAATTACCGTACTTACCAAATCGTAGTAGTGACAAGGTCGGATCGAACATAGGAAGCACAAATACTTCTCAGTTAAGTAGTTGAAAATTCTAGGTAATCAAAGGGGGTTTTAAAATGGTTATTTGTATGAAATTAAATTTGCACAAAATAAAGAAAAGTTGTGATAACAATCAGGAAAAAAAAATGCCTAGCTTGGGTTACAACGAAATTTTATTTATTCAATGTTCTTAATCATCGAGTCATCGTTACCGAATTCATTGTAGTTTGCACCTAATCAATTTAGTTAGAAAGGCTAATTAAATTGTCCTAATTGACGAATTAAGATAAATTGGACCGAAGGCATGCCAAATTCAAGTTTACCCTAATTGCATTAAGTTTTGGGGGAATTAGACATAACATTTAACTGGAAAGGCCAAAATTAAATATTCTATTGATTTAATTCTAGGTTGATTAGAACAATACTTATCAATTCAGATTTACAAGCTAATCTAACCTATTGCTTCTATGATCAACATACAACCAAGTGTCATGAATCGTATATTGATCTAAAGCGATGATCGCAGTATTCACCAACATCCACAAATATGATCATAATACTTAAAAATTTAGAATCAAAACACGCATACAATAGAATTCGGTTCAAAAGCTTAAAATAACATTAAAGTGAAAGAAAACCCTTAAAAATCCAAGCTAGAACTAAGTACCTTAGCCCATAATTGACATACCGATTAATGGGATCGAGTTCCGATGCATAAATATATTAAAAAGAAGAGGAAAATTTGAGAGAATTTTAGTGTTCATCGGCTGGTGGCTACCTTTTTTACTGTAGAAATCGAGATTTCCTCTTATAAAGTAGTCGGAGCGCCGCGGGCGTTGTTGCACGTATGCGCTCGACGAAACTCCAGAGCATCGCAGTGTTGTCTGCGATTTGCCAACAATTCTACCTTCAGGAAAAAGTGCCACTGTATTGTTACTTCAGGGGCGATTTGGTCTTTTTGGAATTCTCTTCTCGGTTGATGCAATAGAATTCCGTTTTTGCCTATTTTAGCTCCCTTTCATCACTAATGCCTTGCTTTACCTATTAAATGCTTGAAATCGACAAGATAATATTTTTAACACATTAAGTAATATAACAATCCCGAGTTAAGTCGAGGAAGATAGCACATTTCAGGTGCTATCAAACACCTCCAACTTAATTTTTGATTGTCCTCGAGCAAGGTAAAATAATGCACATAGTCACACAAATTTATGCTCACTCAATCATGCAAGGTTTGTTACTCTAAGTCTTCAACTTGCATTCAACAATGATCAATTCATAAATCAATCAATGAAGCAATTTAAAACTAATTATAGACCTATTCATGCAAGAGTGAGTTCAAAGCCCTTCTAATTAAACCTCTAGCACCCTAAAATGACATTAAATTGCTCTCAATTTGTATTCCCCCAATGTTGACTCATGCACAAATCATCAAGTGCCAGAAAAAAATAAAAATAAAGTGGTAATATATCTTCTAAGGTGCCTGAAATTAAACTCTGGGCCGTAACTTGCATTTATTTTACATGGGGGCATTAGCTTTCACATGTTTATTGTAGGGAACTATACTCACTCTTTTCTCACAAGTGTCCTAACTAATCACAATAAAGGCAGCTATTTCTACCCTTCGTCATGCATATTATTACAAGTTCATTTTTCTTTTTCATGATATTTCTTTTTGGCTTGACATTTTATCTGCTGATCTTTTTTAGCAGGCATGTACATTTTTTTCTCATATTTAGTATTACATTACAACTCATCATACAAGACACTATCAGATCGGTGGGGTCTATCAAGGTAACAACAAAAATACAAGCTAAGTAATACGATTCTAAGCACAAGACCTAATATAGCATTGACAAAGCTGAATGGTGGCTGAACAACATGCATAGGACATGAAAGAAGTAAGACGTAGAAGATGGAGATTGAAGAATGAAGTTGAGAGTGAAAGGGGGGTGAATTGTGATTCAATATTGAAAAAGAAGAGAAAAATGAAGATTTTAAACTTTTTAGTTTTGCATTGCTAGATTTAAGTGGACTTTTAAATAAAACTAGTTGTGGGTTGGGCTTTTAAGTGATTAAACTTAATTTGGAAAAAAAAATGACCTAACATACCCCTTCACGTATTTGGAAGAGAATATGTGTATCTGAAAATTAAAAAAAAAAAAAGAAAAAAATTAGATACTTCTAGTCACGTATCCGTATCTGATGTTGATTCTCTGCACAATTAGAAGTATTTGTGCTTTCTAATTTCCAAACATGGAGTTGCACACCAAAAGAAAATCAAACTCAAAATTTAAGGATAAAATTGTAATATTATGAAATCGATGGACAAAAATAGTATTTTTCCAATAATTTTTTTATAAGAAAAGTATTTAAAGAAATGTTTAAATTATAATTATTTAGAATGGGAATGAAAGTGAACTTGAACGGAAAATTTGTATAGATGGCACAAATTTAAGGGCACAAATGAAATTTGGCCTCCTCCAACATTTTCAATGAAATATGATTTTTTGCTGATGTCAACGTCGTATGAATTTATTGAACTACCCCGAAATCGTTATCTAAAGGCATCCACGTGACTTCTGCTCTCAACTCTCGATCCCATTATTTTTTTTTTCTTTGATTCTTTTAAAAAGTTATATTTCATTAAAAATTTAAGAGAAAGCCAAATTTTATTCGAGCCAATCGATTTGGACCCTCTATACAAATTTCCCAACTTGAACCCTAGCATGGTCCAAGTCCAAGTTATTCAAACCCTTTGACGTAACTTCCCATTTTCCCAATCTTTCAGTTACTCCTTCACATTCGCCCTAGCACACTCCTCCACCAATGGAAGACTCAGTTACGGCGGAGCTCCTCGACGACACGGCAGTTTCCGAGGAGCTGCTTTCTCACTCGGCCGAAAACGGAACTCACTTGACGCCTCAAGAACTGGTAGCCAAGGCCATAGCTCCTGTTAAGCGGGAGTTTCTTCGGCCTCCGCCGGTGAGGTCATCCTCTAACAACGTTAAGGATGCTGCTTCCACTGCTAAGAATGATGGTAATGACAAGGCTGCTCCGTCCAGCTTGGTGAAGGAGAAGAAGTCCAAACGTCAATTGAAACGAGAACGCCGTCAGGTTAACCTGTCGTTCATTTCGCTTTGTGTTCTTGTAGTGTTCGTTAACTTGCGTCATTTTAACATGCCTTGTGGGATTTCATTGTCGGAAACTGTTTTGAATTGAATGTATCTTGAAGTATAACTTTCCTATCTGGAATGAATTGTTTACGGTTTATTTGAACACTATTAATATTTGCAAATGATTGTGACGACTATGAGCATCACTGCCTTAACTTGGTCATGTATATTTTTGTTGATTCCATGAAGACAAATTATTCCAAGTGAAAATTATAGTCTCTTCGATGAGTACAGATTATGAGTATCGGATTTAATCTTTACAGGAACAGAAGTCCACTCGCCACTTGTGTCCTGAAATAGCGAAGACAGGAGATGTTAGTTCCTGTCGGTATAGTGATAAATGCCGCTTCAGTCATGATATTGAAGCCTTTAAATCTCAGGTAGTGCATTGTAAATCTCACTTCTAGCCCTTTTTTTCTTTTGTCTCAAAGTAATTTGTGATTTTACCTTTATTTTTGACTAGAGGTTTATGATCTCAGAAACCGGCTGATCTCGAAGGAGAGTGTCCCTTCAGTGGTGCTGAACAACTTTGCCCCTATGGTTTAGCGTGTAGATTTGCGGGGACCCATAAGGAAGGTGTTCCTGCTGGTTCTTCAGTTACTTTGAAGAAATGCTCTGAAATGAATGGATTGAATAAAGATATTCAGAAGCTCTTATGGAAAAATAAGATGAAATTTCCTAAAGCTGATTCCAAACTTAAAGAACTTGGGCTCTTGGTATGACCAGAAAGCATACTTTATATCTTTTTGAGACCTTTTTCTTTGTCGGGATTTGATACAATATTTTGATTTCTACTCACGACACAATGCTACTTAAATCCTGTCCATTTATCACTTTGAGATAAGGGGTAAAAAGGCTAGAGCTTTTAAGCAATAGACTTGAATGCATCTCTTAATCTATTATCCATAATGTAGTCTGTGTCCGTTGCTTAATTATTCATTGACTTAATTTTGGTACTGTTAGGCTCATGGAAAGTCAAAATTGAGGTTCAAAGAAGACAAGGAACATGCTGTATCAAATGGCAGTGTGGTTGCAGACAGAACATGCTGCAGTGAAGTGAACAATGACTTGGATGCCGACTTAGAGATCTCTGTGGAAGTGCCAGAAGAAAATGGGCAGAAAGAAGGAACATTTTCATCTGATGAATCTCGACCCCTGAAGAAAGCAAAATCTTTGTCTTCAGAGAATTCTCATCCTGATCAAATCGACAACGGTGGTTTATATTTTATTTCCTTTTTCTATTTATTTTTCTCCGGAGATGTTTATGTTCAACTAGTACTTTATCTTATAGTGTCATCTTCCTTTCGTCATTTATACTCCCATGTGTGCAACAGGGGCATGTATGATTGATGAAACTATTGGTGAGGGCCATACATCAATCAAGTCTGAAGTTGTGAATGACAGTGAACTTCTTGATAGTGATGCAAGTCTAAAACCACATTCCCGTGAAAAGAAGCTTATTGATTTTAGAGATAAGCTGTATCTTGCCCCTCTGACCACTGTTGGGAATCTTCCCTTCAGAAGAGTTTGCAAAGTTTTAGGAGCAGATGTGACATGCGGTGAAATGGCAATGTGTACAAATCTTTTGCAGGTTGTGCAGCTTTCCCTTGGGTCTGCAGAAATTAATATCAATAAAGGGTCCTTAATTGATTTGCATCAGCTAGCTACCAAGTTTGAAATTATTGGTTTTGAAAATCATTTGTATGTTCTTATACAATGAATCATTTATATGTTTATGATAAGGTCCAGCGGTTAGCCATTTAGTAGTTATGATAGTATGCAACTACTTTTTCAGTTCCAGATTTGCAGTTATGTATTATAAAACATGGCTTGGCTTTTTTCATTTTGTTTTTAAATATCACTGTATTGTACTTTATTTGGCATGTTTCTAACTTGATAACTTGTTGATGATGTTTCCATTTCATATTTTGTAAGATAAATTAAATTAAACCATCTTTTATATTATTACTCATGTGGTATAGGGTCAAGCTTCAGAGTGGGCATTGTTGAGACGACATTCCTCAGAAGATCTATTTGGTGTACAGATATGCGGTGCATATCCAGACACAGTTTCACGTGCTGTAGAACTTATAGACAAGGAATGTGTGCTTGACTTCATTGACATAAATATGGGATGCCCAATTGACATTGTTGTGAATAAGGGTGCTGGATCAGCTCTTCTTACAAAGCCAATGCGTATGAAAAGTGTAGTAGAAGCAGCTTCGGGAATTGTGGATACACCCATTACAATTAAGGTATCCAGTATAATTATGTACAATTTCAATGGAATGACTAAAATTAACTGGTGAAGTTGCTAGTAACTGAAGTTATGGGCACCCTCCTTACATTTCTCTTTTTCTTCCTTAGTAATGCCCTAAATTTATATCATGAATTGGTGATGGTCTCAAAGGAAAGTTTAGGAGGGCAAAGTTAAAACAGGAAATGAGGTGGACAAATATTTTGGAGAATTTAAGAGGCGAAAAACTTAATGGAGGATTAGCATTTGTAATATGGAGAAAAATGTGAAATCATTTAATTCATAGATTTACAAAGCAATAAGACGAAAGTTGTAGTTAAATGGTTGTCTGAAAGACATTCCCTCCACGTATCAGGATTTGAGAATTTTTCTTTTAAAAAAAAAAGCTGTGATTGATTGACAACCTTGTTTCACATTCACAGTATCATCAATTTTGTTTACCTCTAGCACATTTGAGATTGGCTGTAAATCTAATTAGGTGGATGTATCAAATAGGAGTTGTTTTCTTATTTCCCATTCATAAGGTTGAATTATAGCAATTGAGTTTAAGATCAACAAATGGCCTGTACCATCTTTGATTTCTGGAAAGCTGACTCCTGTGTTGCTTTTACATGAGGATGGTAAAAGGTGGTTGCTGGATAGGCTTTCATAGTGTTTATTTCATAATCCCAAAAAAAAAAAAAAAGAACAAAATCAGTTCTGTGTAGTAGTGGAAAGTATATTGTTGAATTTGAACGCCAGAATGTTCTTTTTTGGGGAGGGGGAACTGTTATTACTTAGGTTGGCAATCTATATTTTGGTTATTTTTCTTGATCTCCAAGTTTTTCAATTTGTATCATGCAACTAGGTTCGGACAGGCTACTTTGAAGGGAAGAATCGTATAGATTCACTTATTGCAGATATTGGTAACTGGGGAGCCAGTGCTGTAACCATTCATGGGCGGACTCGTCAGCAACGATACAGCAAGCTTGCTGACTGGGAATACATTAATCGGTGTTCCTCGTTGGCTCCTGATTCTCTGCAAGTTATAGGAAATGGGGACGTATTTTCATATTCAGACTGGAATCGACACAGGGATGAATGTCCAAAGTTAGCCACATGCATGATTGCTAGAGGAGCACTAATTAAGGTTTGCAGTTTAATGCTCTTTTGTTTATGACATTCTCTTTATATTCGATTTTCTATTTCACAGCTTCAACTCAGTTGGAAAAGATTTTGAATATAGCTGTCAATGTGGATATTGAAATTTCTATTTTATGAATATATCGATATGGACATGTAAATCATATTATTAATATTTCTATTTTATAGATATCAATATTGGAATTTCTATTTTATAAATCTTATTATTAATATTTATAATCATTTTGGGATTTATAGATGGTATTTTAAAATTATTTTAAGGATATTTATAAAAGATACCAAAGATATCAATTAACCCTCTACATTGATATCAAATCCTTTGATTTATGGATATATCGATGGATTTTTTGAAATATATATTTTTATCCTGGCTGAAACTAATGTTGATAACATCTGTTGTCGTTTGCAGCCTTGGTTATTTACGGAAATTAAGGAGCAAAGAAACTGGGACATAACTTCAGGGGAGCGGCTAAACATCTTGAAGGATTTTGTTCATTTTGGACTTGAGCATTGGGGTTCCGACACAAAAGGTGTGTCACTTATTGCTCTGTCTTGTTATATTGATGTACAAGTTTCATTCTAAAAAGATTAAGTGCATGTCCGGGAGTGATTGTGAAATGGTTAAAATCACTTTTGTTATGTTTAAGATCACTACGAAGCACACATTTAATCACTCCAAATGAATTCAATGTGTAATTTTACATTTTTAAAAGCATTGTCATATTATTAAAATGAATTTTAAATTATTAAAAGCATTTTTCGAATAATTTTGAAAATGACAATTGATTTTAACAATTTTAGAATCAGTCCCCAGTTTAGTCAAATGATTTTAAACATTTCAACTGTTTGAAATTGATTGTGGAGGAGTTAAATATGATTACATAAAAAAGTTAGCCATGTTAATGTTTAGTTAAACTAACTATTAATTAATCCAAAGAAAATCACTTTTTAACTTATGTTGATTTGTAAAATCTAGATAATTAGTTCCTGGGATTAACTTTTTGAAACAACTTAGGGCGCTTCAAACTAACTTAGTGTTTGGCTCACCAACTTCGTAAGTTGGTGTTAAATAATTCAACTTCAATAGCGAACACAATTGAATTTTGTACATTTATCGAGGAATCTCATCTTCCCTTCTTTTCCTTTTTTTGCAAATTCATTGGAAAATTCTATCTTACAACTTTGCACCCCAAATACAAACTTCCTTACTCTAATATATAAATTTCAAACTTTAGAATTCAACTCTACTCTCCAAACACCCTTAAGATTCTCATTTTATCCCATCTTATTCTAAATCCTCACTTTTAAAATTAAAACTTACCAAATGCTTATTTACTCCGCAAGACAGCTAATTTTTTCAAAAGCGTATCTAATAGCCATTAGTTTAAATGCTACCAAAATTCCAAATTAAGCCTAAATATGGTTTAAACATCCAGCAAAGCATTTCCTTTGCTGCTGCCGCGGGCTTCTTCAGTCGATTTTAATGCAGCCCTTTCTTCCCTTTGTTAAATGTGCCAGGTGTTGAGACGACAAGGCATTTCTTATTAGAATGGCTTAGCTACACATGTAGATATATTCCCGTTGGTCTTCTGGATGTTGTTCCCCAACGCCTAAACTGGCGCCCACCCTCGTATTTCGGCCGTGATGACCTCGAGACGCTCATGTCCTCTGACTCTGCTGCTGACTGGGTAACACTTTTATAACTCACCAGTAATTTTGGCTGTGAGATATCGAACTTGAATTGTAACCTCCTCCCCCCATTTTTGCAGATTAAGATCTCAGAAATGCTGCTTGGTAAAGTTCCCGATGGCTTCTCGTTCGCACCCAAACACAAGTCCAACGCCTACGACCGAGCCGAAAATGGCTAATTTGGATTCATCACTATAAGGATGATCGCTGCAATTCCCTTGGTGCCATTGCTGAGGCAGTATTGTAAGGCCTTGCTGCCTGCATCGCCAAGTTTTGTTCAGTGGTTGAAGAGCTAATTTAGATTTTCCACAAATTTATTTATATATTTATGTTCCGATTACGTCCTAAATCTGGTGCAGTAATTAAAAAAAAAGAGGATAAATCTGTTGACCTGCCCTTTCTGCACAGCTGTTAACTTATTATTATTATACCATGCTCATTCTTTTTTTATTTGGATAAAATTATGTTTTGGGTTAGTGGGAAAACCAATCCCCAAAACACGTGCATGACATATTTTTTTTAATACTTATTTTGCCCTTAGTTGGTTCGTATGATTGGAATATTAATTCCAATATAAGTGAGAAGTTTGTATAATAACCGATAAATAAATACAATGTAATTGAAGAAATTATTGGATGATCGTATTAATTAGATTATACCTAATAGATTCTATTTCAAAATTGAAAATTAGTTCCATCGGGTGAATTTCACCATCTTTTTTAATTCAAATCTATTTTTAATATTCAAAATAGATTTTCATAACTACTTTTTCAGTTAATTCAAAATAATCCAATCTACTTTTTCAATTAGTTCAAAATATTTCAATTTATTTCTTTTTTTTCATATTTTTAGTTCGAGATCATTTTTATTATAAAATTACATTTTACCTTAGTAATCAACAATATTTTAAATTTTTGGTCAAAGATATTTCGTGGTTTTCACTATTTTATACATATTTTGAATAAATTTGTTGTATATTTTTTATATTTCATTTTAACAGTTTATATCATTGATATATTATTATATTATTATGATTTTTTTAGAGTTTTTGAGATATATTCACAATCTCAACAGTAGTGGTTGTTATCTACGATGTATAAGGATGGTTTCAATGGTTCGAATCTAATTAGGATTGTTGAAGACAAGATATTTCATATTTTATGATAATTTTATCTTTTTGGAAATACAATGTATTTCGATAATGAGTTAATAGGAATAGATTCCTTTTGAGCTTATTTTTGAAATGATTGATTTTCAAGATTTTGAGTCATGTCAATATGATATTTCCATTCAAGAAGTTTTACTTTTTAGGAGTAAGTTAGAAAAAAGTCTGTATTTAGGGTGATTTACTGTTGTCATTTTCTACCCAAAGGTAGTTTGTAAAAACCTTAATTTATTTTGATTTGAAATCTTTGTTTTAGTTTTGAATTATTTTCTTTTAATTGAAATATTATTTAACGTGATGATAATTACTTGTAAAGGAATAAGAACATTTGTCATAATGCATTATTATACAGCGTGATATTTTAACAATTTCTAATTATTATTTTTATGTGGGGTTTATTGGAGAAATTTTGACAACTTTTACTTATTATTTTTATTTATTTAATTTCATTTGCTATTTTAACAATTTAGAAATACTTTTGCTACTTTTACAAACTAAACTTTAATTTTTCCCATTTATCTGGTAATCCCTAGCTAATTCGAAGGAGTTTGTCTTACATGAGATGCATATATTTATCTTAAATCGAATTGAATAATTTTTTTTCCTTCATTGTTTTTTCTTCCTCTTTGGAGATTGTTAATGAAATTGAACCTACCAATTTCAGTCCTGAAGTTTTACAATGGTTCTATTTTTGTCTTTTAAAACTTTTAAGATTTCTATTTTAATAATTGAAAAATCTTTTAGATTTATTTTTAAATTTTCAAAATATCTATTCTAGTGTCACCATAATATTTTCGTTCGTACATTTATTTTGGCTTTAATGAATCAATGACACATTGTTGAGCATGATTTATACTCATTGATTAGATTACTAAATATATATGTATATTAAAAAGAATGTGGAGTATACTTACCATCGGTTTTAACACAAAATTGAAAACTCCAAAATATAATAAAATTAGAAGTTAAAAAACCAATCGATTACCTTTTGAAGTTAAAAGAAGCAAATTTACACCATTCATATTGAATTATGAAATTTCATAAACTAATGCTCTGTTTGATGTATGAATTCGACTGGAAAGATTTTAAATTTAAAAATTTTAAAAATAAAAATAATTTCAGATTTCTATTTGCATTTGGAACTAATTTAATTAAAAATCAATAAAATCATTGTAATTAAGTAGAAAAAACCAAAAAAGAAGAAGAAGAAGAAGAAAAAAAAAAAAAATCTCAAGTGCACTAGAGCGCACGCCGCACAGGATTAAACCCTCGACGGGTCAGTCATGGACTTTAATCTCGAGAGTCGAACGTCCAAATTCCTAGGGCTCCTCTCTTCTCAAAATCGGCTTCTTCTTCAACCAAACTCTTTCTTCTTCTCTAGTTTCCTTTGCAAAATCCTTTAATGGCGCTTCCTCCAGGCCCCTATTCCGGAACCAGCACCCTTGCTTTGGTATGTTTTTCTTGCTTTCCCATCGTTTTCCTTGAAAATTTCGGTAGAACATTTCATGTTGAAATTGGTATTTTCGAATCTGATTTTGGATTCAATAATGGAAATTATTGTTCATATTCAACGGTCTTGATCCTTGGCAGGTTGCTCGTGCTTCGGCGTTCTCTGTTGGACTTGTCTACGGAAGCCTCAAGCTCAAGTACCTTCAGGTTCGTTGATTTGCGATTCCGTTGCTCATTCCTGTGTTGGTAGTGCCCATCTGCTATGTGTTGTCGCATTCTAGATGGAGGATATATTCTTAGAGCATGTGTAATTTTTAATCTGGATGTTATTTTTCAAGGCTAAGTTTTTCAAAATGCCCGTGTTTTGAGATTAGTTTCGATTATACTCTTATTGTCAAAGAAGTTTCGCTTCTTCACTTAACATTTAAATTGATTCAAATATGTCCTTGAACAGTTTTATCTTTAAAACGAGTATGGCTGTTTAGTTGTAAGTGTACTGTAGCAGACATGGCTTTTCGAAAATGGACGGCAGAAAATGAAGGGCCAATGTAGTTTGGAAAGTGACGATCTTGTTCTCGAGTTGTATCCCTTTTAAGTAGACGTATCTGCCATTACTCTGTCTACAACTCAGCAGCCATGTCAATTTCATCACAATGGTAAAACTGTTCATGAGCAATTTTAATATCAATTTTAAAGTTCAAGAATAGAAATAATAAGTGTAATTGAAACTAACCTCAAAATTTATGGATATACATATACATATTTTAATAACATAGCCAAATAAGAAAGTATAGTCGAAAGTGATGGCTAGAGAATTGCCTATTGAGTGATGGGAGTTATAAAATGAACCATCCAGTTGACTTGAATATCGAAAAAGGAATAATTGCATAGCTTCCTAGAAAAAAGTACTGTCCAAAAACCAAAAGGCAATGCCATCAACCATCTCTGGTAGATTTGACAAGTTCTGTTCAACAAGTCGCTGAATTCTTCCCCCTCCATCAAGATGCCCCAACCCAACCATAATGGGTTGACCTAGTGGTAAAAAAGGAGACATAGTCTCAATAAATGACTAAGAAGTCATGGGTTCAATTCATGGTTGCCACCTACCTAGGAATTAACATCCTATTAGTTTCCTTGACATCTAAATGTTGTAGGACTAGGTGGGTTGTCCCGTGAGATTAGTCGAGGTGTGCGCAAGCCGGCCTGGACACTAACGAATATTAAAAAAAAAAAAAAGATGCCTCAACCCAAGGTACTACTTGCATTGTTTATGAAACCCATACATTGCATGATGGAACTAAAGTCTGGATCTCTTTTTGACGAAGAATGCACTAAGAAGGTGAGTAAAATAATGGATTTTTTTTTTTTTTTTTTTTTTTTCCGTTTCTTGTATTTTATCCCAACTCCAAAGTCTGTGCCTTACTAGGGAAGGAGAGTCCTCCCAAAGAATGAAAAAAGGGTCTAATTATCTCATGGATCCTCCACTTCTATTTCAAGTGCCTGATAAATATAGTTATTTATATATTTATTTTTATATAAAAATCTAGTCTTCACTCTTCTTGAAATTTACGGAAGAAAAATTTCTGATTTAGAATACTGGTTCCTTAGAAATTATGATTTCATTGTCATAACTATTATGTATGATGCAATTGATGTGTTTTCTGATTGCAATAATTGTTTTGTTGTCTATTCTGATTATTTTGTAATAGACTATCATTAATTTATCATTTTGAAAATTTAATTTTGAACATTTTTTTTTCCCCTGAAGCAACTCTTTATATTTTACACCATAGTTGATAAGTATATGAAATTAGATTGATTGGTCTTTGGACAGAATAAAAAAAAAAAAAGATTGATTGGTCTAAATGTTTAATGCCATGATAGGATTAATTTTTTTTAATGGGCTGTCAAATTTCTTTGAACTTGACGGTTCAGTTGAGTTGGATTGAAAATGATATTGGAAGGGAACTATTTTCAACGTTAAAACATAGAGTTTGGTTTTTGAACCATGGTAAGTATGCTTGGTCTTGGACTTTATTTATTAATTTCCGTCAATATACTCAATCAATGACGACCAATGATTTATTCTCCTATTTCTAGTGTCATTCCTGTTCAATTTCAGTTTAACTTATAGGCATTGAAATTTAAAAATCTCATGTTATTTCTAGCTGTCTTTTGAGGTCATTCTTAATGCACCTGCCTGGTTTTAGAATTATACTTCAATTCCTATTTTATCCACAGGCAAAGGCAAAATCTCACCAGAAAGCTGAAGCAAAGGCCCATCACTGAGGTATGGCTGATTCCAGTCAGCCTCAAAACTGAGGCACCGGTTGAATTTCAAAGGGAAATAATACATGGTAGTTGGTCATGATCTATTTTTCTTTAATACTTTTTTTGTTCCATGTTGCGTTGGGTGGCTCTATATTTCATTTAAGAGTCATGTAGATGTATCTTACTCGGTCTTAAGGACCATATTTGAGTTACAATTAGTTTTGATGCATGGATGAGAGGACGGACCTATCATGATTCCTTTATTTGATTGAAACGAATAATTTGCTTCTCATCTTTCTTAGTGCAGGAGTTGCGTTCATTCATTAATCTTTATCCGTCTTTATGTTATGGTCATTTGATAAAGACGTTGGTAATCCATATTGTCAAGGACGAATGAGATATATGATTGTAATTGATTTCAAGAAAAGATCGCTTGTAAATCAGTAAGAAAATTTAGCTACTTCCAAATAAAATATTGAAATTTGTTGTTGATTTTGTTTTTGTTCTAAAAACAAAACAATAGCTTTTAAAACCTTTTTTTGATGTGCCATCTTGAGTTAGTCTATGGTACTGGGGCACGTCAAAAACAAAGAAACTGGCATAATAGGTTCAAGGTTCAAATTCTGGTGACCTGTGTTTGTGATACTAAAATTCAATTATTTATTACTTTTATTTTATTGACAAGTAAATGCGTACGTAGAGGTGGTTGACCAAGAGGTTAGTAGAGATTGAGGTGTTAAATTATCATTGACATGTTGATATTAGAATCGTCATTTCAAACCTTGGTTGAGCTATTATGTCAGCTCAGATATCTGCAAACTAATATTTGTATAGATGTTTTTTTGTTTCTTCTTACTTGATCCTTTGGTTTTGGTACAAAACTCGTGGTTGGCATAGCTTTAGTTTGAGCCTCTGAGGAATAGGATTTGGAAGTTTGAAGTTATGTAACTATAGCGTAGCTTCCAGACCAAGCAAGATTATAGGAGTGGGGATAGGCAAATGAAGAAAATATATTTATAGGAGTGGTCTGTTCATTTGTCAGCCTTCGCCTTTGATGGTATGATACATTTACTGGTAATGCGACCAAAGTCTCACATTAACTAGATAAGGAAATGTTCCTAGGTATACAAGTGAGGATAACTATCTCTATTGACATGAGGCTTTTTGGGTGAAACGAAAAGCAAAATTTTGAGGGTCAAAGTGAAGAATATCTATTGTGGAGGTATGTGGAGGTTCGTTTCCCTAACAAGTGGTATTAGAGTCATGCTCCTGACTTTGCCATGTTGGTAGAATCCTTGGGTGCCAAACAATATGTAATGGAGCTTTAAAATTAGTCATTGTGTGATTTGTGGTTGAACTCTATTGGATAAGTAGTACTCTTCGATGGAGAGTTAGCCTAGATAAGAGTTAGACGGATAGATGACTATTTGGAGGGAGGCTCAGTGGTCCCTTGTTTGAGGGGAGGATTGCTGGGTATCGATCAAAGTCCCACATTGGCTAGATAAGGGAATGATCATGTAGTATATAAGTGGGGACAACTATTTGTATTAGCATGAGGCCTTTTGGGTGAAACAAAAAGCAAAACCATGAGAATTTATATTTGAAATGGACAATATCATACTGTTGTGGATATATGTGGAGGTTCGTTATCGCTAACAACATTAAGGTTAAATTCCAATAAATTTGCCATGTGTGAAACACAAAGTTTGGTTTGTCTGTGGTTTTCAACTGCAAAGAAGCATATTAGGATATGGTTGTTCTTGAAGGGTAGATTTTGAAATCAAGCTCAAATAGAGCATGAAATCTCATGTTTCCTCCACCCTCCTGGGGTCTAGGGATGCTCTCCTTAAGGATGTCTAGATGTTGTTGAACTTTGTACTTAGACTCTGTCCTTTTGTATTTTTATGCTTCCTTGTGAATTGTGATGTATTTGACAGCTTTGTGTCATAGAGATCTTGTTCCTGTTCATTCAAATGGAGTGATATACTTTTTTTTATTTTTTATTTTTTATTTAATTTTTAAATCTCTACCTGTAATACGCCCTTTGACTGTTTGTGGATGCAAATGTGAGTTTTTGTTTGCGTTTTTTTTTTTTTTTTTTTTT
>QLSR01001476.1:1272278-1307082 GCA_031780015.1 Citrullus colocynthis
AATACAAAAAAAAAAAAAAAAAAAAAAAAAAAAAAAAAAAAAAAAAATCTTAATTTAGAAAAGTATGGCATATTCCATTTTTCTTCCAAATTTTAGCTAGATTTATAACATATTTGGAAGTAATTTTGAAAAGTTTAAAATTGTTTGAAGACATGCTTATAATAATTGAAAATCACGTTTAAAATTGTAAAATAAAACAATAAATTGATTTTTCAATGATTTAAAACATATTTAAAAGTAATTTTTGACACGACAAAAGTAATTTTAACAATTTCAAGATCACTCAAAGACATTTATCATTTAAATCTAGAAAACAATTCATAGAGTATTTGATTATAGCTTTCTAAATAGATTGAACACGTATCGAGGAATAATTTATAGGATTTTAAGTGAGAAAAAGCAAATGAATCAAATATTTATGAGAGTGGTCTGTTTGTTTGAGATTTGTCTGAAACAGCCCTCAGGCCTTTGAAGGGTATGATCTCAAAATCATTAGGGTTTTATTAATATCAATAAATTGCCATGTCTCAAACACAAGCTTTTGCTTTTGTCTTGGTGTCTTAATTTCAAAGATATGGTTGTTTTTTCAAGGGAAGATTTGAAAATCAAAATCAAAATTTGAGAGCAACAAAAGATCTCCAATGTTTCATACTCTCCATTATGGATATGTCTACAATTTGTTTAACTTTGTACTTCAATCTGTCTTTTGGTGTTTTTTATATGCTTCAATGTGATGCATTTCATACCCTTTTGTTCTTATATTAATGGAGAGTGAGAAATGAGAAATGGTGGGTTTTGTTTATTAGCATTATATGTCTTTGTGGTTTTAGTGTTATAACAATTTTCATAGAGTTGCTTACGCTCAAATACAAGTCATGAAATGGTAGGTTTTGATAAAATATTAGAAGAGTAGTTGTCCTACATCTAAGAAATTTAAAGAAGTGATGGACTCAATGGAGCATATGAGTACTTTAGTTTCAAATCGTTCTGGGTAGAAACACGTACTTTAAACTTGAGAGTGTACTTACGTTGTTAAATCCCTTTTTTTTTTTTGTATTCGCTAGTTTGAGGTTGAAGAATAGGGTGAGGGTGGCAAAAAATCTTTGTTAGAGTACAGTACTCTTGCAGTTGGGATCAGAGAGAGAATTATCTGTGATAATAAAAAAATTTCACATAGTAAATTTCTTTTTGGTAGGCTGTGATTTTTCTCCGATTTTTTGAATTTTTTCACGTAAGTTCTTATGGTTTTTCTAGTGGTGTTTCCTAGCTTTGTTGTTTTATTAATTTTTAAAATTATTTTATATTTATTCATATGGTAGAAGCAAGAGGTTTTTTCCAACAAAAAATAATAATAAAGAAATGCTTTGTAAGGTATTGAAGAAGAACCAAACAAAGTAGCTCATTAGTCATATACTAAAGTTGCACTTCATTTTACTTTTTAAGTGTTTAATGTTGAAAAAAAGTTATTTTTGGGAAAGAATTGAAGTGTTAGCACTCTAAATAGCTTTTGAAACAATTTCAAAAAGTGTATTTTGAATGATTTATTTATTTATTTTTTATTATCAAAAGAGTTGAAATAAAAATGACATTTAAAAAAAATATTTCTTTTTTCTAGTCGTTCCAAACCGGTCCTAAGAAATATTTTGGAGATTCAAACCTCCTCTTTCTAATATACTACATTTATAGTTGACGATTTTGTGGACATTAAAAATGATTATGAGAGAATCTTAAGTATTTTTAGTGTTGGTTAAACATGATTATAAATTAATTTCAAGAAAATTACTCTTTTAAAAATTATTTTTTTAGTTCATCAACTAGCTGGCTAGTTTGAAAAATCTAGTTCACCGTTAACTTTTGCGATCTACTTCCCAAAAATCTGATTCCTTTTCTTAACCAACTCCTAAAAATACCTACTTTACTCTTATTTTATGACACTTTTCTACTTTTAATTTTGAAATCACCAAATATTAATTTATTTTTATATTCTAAAACTAGTAATTGTTTAAAAACCTATATAACAATTATTAACTAAACCTAAGTGCGAATGGATCATTTGGTGGATCAATTTTAATAATGTTATCAGGTGACTAGAAGGCTAGAAGTTTTGATTAGAAACTTTTAAAATATTTGAAATGCAAAAATATTGTATATATACAAAGTTTATATATATATATATATCTTCAAATCAATCTTCAAATCAATCTAGTTTTGGTTAGTTTAATCGATTGATATTATGTTCTTTTTCTTTTTTTAAGATCTTCGACAGGTGGTTGGAATAATTTCAAGAATATCAATTTTCAATTCCATCCTTTTTTTTCTCATTCAACACTAATTTTAACTAAAAATTAGCTTGGAATCTAAAAATTGGAACCAAATAAAAAATTATATGGATAATCATGTTCAAGCATTTTGAACAACATTCCAAGGATCATGATTAATATGTCTCTAATTAAGTAGTGTTAATTATTCTAACCTTTAAAAAGAGAGTGATTAGTGATTAGTGATTAGTGATATTCCTTTAAATTAGGTGCATCAAGTAGTGGAAGCCATACACATTAGATTCTCTCTCTCTTCATTATTATTTGAACAGTTCATGAAAGAACAAGCACTTTGGGTTAATTAATTAAAAACATAAGTGATTAACAACTTTAGAAAGAATTTAAAACATTATAATTAGTTAAAAGTTAGGGCAAATTGCAAAAACCACTTTGAAGTATGGTGATAGTTGCAATTACACCCTCAAATTTTTCGCTGTAAAAATTGGACACTCAAATTGAATTCTCATACTTATACGGCACAATTGTTACAATTTCTCCAATTATGTAAGTTTGAAGGTCTAATTTTAAAACTAGTATAAATTTGAGGGTGCAATTCTCACAATTAAAAGAATGAGAGTATAATTGCAATTACCTACCATAATTTAGGATGGGTTTTGTAATTTGTTGAAAAAGTTATTATAATTATTTTAATTTAGTTAGATCCAAAACTAGAGACCCAATGTCTAATCAGATAAATAAAGCATGGCCCCATCATATATTCCCTAAATCTTCCAATGTGTTTAAAGAAAATTTTAAAAAAGGGAAAAATAAAAGATTACTGATTTGTGTTGTGTTAAAAACAAAACCCTAAGCAGACAAGACATCATGGGAGTTAGCCAAAAAGGAAAACAAGAAGAAAAAAAAAATTTTATTATTTATAATTATCAAACACAACAAATTTAATTTATTTGTCTCTTTCAATGTTTAATTTTTAACTGTCATGCATGTGAAAATTAATAATTATTACTAACAAATCGTCACTTTAGATCTGTTTGATAATGGCTTGCGCGTTTTGGATTAATTTTTCTTATTCCTAAATTTATTTATTTATTTATCTTTTTACATATAGGTCTTGTTTTGTGTTTATTTTGCATTTTAATTGAAAATATAGGGTAGTTGAAATGGTCGAAATAATTGTATAGAAATTTATAATAAATTATATATATTGGGAGAGAATTTTAAAGAAAATACTTGAAATATGGTTAAAATAGAAATTTTAAATTAAATAATAATTCTACTTAAAAGTTAATAGTTATTTTATTATTAATGTACGTAACAACGTAATATGTTAAAACATAATTAAGATAACTTTGCATATATTAAATAATTTCACCAAATTAATATATATATATATATATAGTCTTTATTTCTTTGCTATAATTTGAATTTGATTCAATTCTTATTAATTTTAATTTTTACCCAACTAATAACGAATTTATTTAAAGAAAAAAAATCAGAACATTACAAATTATGAAATAAGTATTGGTGAGTACTTAACTTATTTTTCAATGACATGTTTTATCTTTTTAAAGAAAATTACAATATAGTCTCTCTTCTACTTTAGAAAAAAAAAATAATTAATTAATTTTCTTTAGTTATTCTTCCAAAATTGAGTAGAATAGCCTTTTAGTTGTTTGGACCCAATACTTAATAATATATTCAATACCATAACAATATCACATTATTTGACAATATTGCAATTCAAATATATAAACATCTAACTTATTATTTTAAATTTTTTTATTTTTATTTTTATCATGCCTCTTATTACTACCTTCATCAAACCTATTAACTTATTGAATCCTTTAAGAATCAATTAAGCATATTATTATATGGTTGGAAAGCATGTGTAAGTTAGTTATAGGTCAAGACAATAATTTTTTCTTTTTTCTTAATACAACATGGTCCAATATTTTGAATTTAACTCACATGACTGAATTACAAACATAACTCAAATTGTTAGACAACAATATCATTCTTTTCTAGATTGCTGGTTCAAAATTTATTCCTCTAGCTTACAATATATTTTTAGGGGGAAAAAATAAAGTTTCAAATAAAATAATTAAAGGATATTTTATTGTCTTTATAAAGAGGAAGAAAATAGTTTTTAATCAATATGGCTCATTGTAATCAAATACTTAATCTATGATTCTATGTAGTACTTTAATTGATCTTCAGATTGTAAAACACTTACATTACAAATATATCCACATATAAACATAACATAATCTATATTGATCGTATAAACTTGTGATTTAAAAAAAGTGTATCTATAATCGATATATATATATATATAGTTTGAGTATCAAATGCAAGATTATATGGGTAACTCGTCTAACTAAGCAAATCTTAAATAACAAACATTAAACTTTGTCATCTTAAGTTATAAAAATCCAACTTGCTAGCCAAATACTTTGGTAAGATATATATAGTTTTGTAGGGCCGAGTTAAAAGAATATTGAGAGTATTTAATGATAGAATCCACATTGTTGTTTGGGATACACATTTTGTTTGAAGATTGGTTACGGGAGTTTGCAAAGCAAAAAGAAATACATAAAATAGTGAGTTTCAAAAAACACAAAGTCCAACAGTTTGGTCAGAGGATTGAGATCATGTTGGCTTTTTAAATTGCACAAAACAAACCATAATCTCTCTCAAATCTTATTTGTTTATTGTACCTTTGTAAGATGGATTGGCAATTTACAAGCTACAATTATTTATTAGAAGATATAATGTTAGATTGATTTTACTTATCAATTTAAATTTTTAGATTAATTAGTGATTTAAAACGTATCAAAACAGGTAGTCCAGAAAGATTTTATGTTTCAAAATTATAACTTGGCTTTTATTGGTAATTTAAGATTACTTCTTCCTACTTTTTTTTACATGATTAAGAAAATGATTTTTTTTTCTTTTTACAATGCAAGGTAAGAGAATTCAAACCACAAACGTCTTAGTTGTTACTACATTTGTATTTCAATTGATCAACTATGTTCTTTTTGACTTAGAAAGTTAGATATTATATCTTGTGAGTTATATATGTTTATGTTTGTCTACTTAGGGTGCGTTTAGCTTAACTTTTTAAGTGTTTAATTTTAAAGATAGTGACGGACAACTATTCAAAATATGAATAGCTTTTAAAATATTTTGAAAGTATATTTCAAATAGTTTTTTTTGTTAAGATAGTTTAAATAATAATATTTTTAAAAATATCTAGTGAATCAAAACAAAGTCTTCATTTATTAAGTTGATCAATTTTAACCTTTTAAACATTTCGTTTTATTAAATTAAACTATGGAAATGAACAAGTGTTGCAATCAATGCTTCTTCAAAACTAAAAAATAAGATTAATAAATTACACAAAATTGTAACAACTAAAACACAAGATGAGATCACATAAATGTTGAAAATGAATGGTAAAAATATGCAAACCTAACAACGAACTTACAAGCATATAAGGGTGGCGCTCAATTTCAATCTTTTCCTTTGGTTTAAATATTGTTTTATTCTTTGAATTTCTATAATAGGTTATTGATCAATTATTTTTTTAATTCATAAACCTTTTTTTTTAACCAAACAAAATATTATATTAAACTATTTTCGTCATTATTTGAATTAATCATTTTAATATAAATTTAGATCCCATAATGAAACCTTGACACCTACCTAACTAACGAATTGCATGTGATTTCAAATACATGAACATATTTGTTCATCAAATAAAATGAATCAAAGATATAAATGTTACCTCAAATTCCCACAACATTTTTTTCTATATAAATTTAATGCCAATAATTGAAATAATTTTTGTGGATTATTTAGAAAACAAAGTTTTCTTTTTAAAAGATTATTTTAAGTTTAGGAATCTAAACGAAACATAGATAATTGCAAGATTTAATTAACTTCCTATTTTTTTTTTTTTGTCGTTATTTTTATGAATCGTGTTTTAAATTTTTGGAGAATATATATTTAGTTGGTGTTAGATTTATAAAATTTTTTAAAATTTAAATAATTGTTCAAAACGTGTTTGACAATTTTATTTTCTAAGTCATAAAAGATAAAAGATAGTTATAGTAGATAAGTTGAATTCCAACAATTATTATTCAATAATTTAAAACATATTTTATGTTATAAATTATTTTGAACGTCATCTTATTTGCAATATATAATATTATACATATTTTATTGTAACAAGAATAAATGTGTTCATAATATAAATTGCTATAGTTGATACTGAAAGTTGGTACTAACGATAAATTTGTAATTCTGAGGAGAAATTGGATAAACGCCCTACACAATAGAGAAAAAATTTGCACTAATGTGGTGTTTGGCCACTCCGACACTCCGATGGTCATGTCAATATTCCTTTAGATAGCTAGAGAGTATAAAAATTTGAGATGTATTTTAGTGTACCTCAAATGTCACGAGCCCCCTTGATTATATAGAAATAGGTTTTGTAACCGATTATTCGCTAATTAACTTATTGAGTCATTAATCCACTCGTTACAAATTGTTGTAGATCGTCGTATTTACTAGTGACCTAAGCAAGTGCACAACACTTAGACATGATCTCTACTTTCATAGGGTCGACCTTCATACTTAACCAAATAAACGTCTAGCTTGATGGCTGACCTTACGAGTCGATTTTCATGTTTAGCCAAATGAATTTATGGCTTGATGGTCGATCTTATGGATCAATTTCCATACTTAGGCAAATAAATATTTAGATTTTCACCTACAACAATTATAGTTATCATCATTTTTTTTTATCATTCTAAAATTTAATTTTTGAATAACTAAAAATAAGATATGTTATTTAAAAACTTTTCTTTATTTGGATCACATGATAATAATAATAATAAAATAAAAGAACAAAGATGTCAAATTCATTGAATCAATCCATTTGACTTAGGTGGGATTTGTAAATTATATAAAACAAGATTTATTTTGCAGGCTAAGTATGCCCTAATCTTTTATCCCTTGTCCAATTTTGTCATTAATCTCTTAAAGTTTTCAATTTATTAAAAATTCTCAACTAATCCCTGCCATAAAAAAATATGTTAAAATTTGTAATTAAAAGTTGATGCCAATTATTTTTTGTCTTTAGATTTGTGAATAAAGTTGATGTGTCATAAATTATTATATTCTCTTAACATGTTTGGACATGTGGAGTTAGATATTTTCCATTCTTTTGTTGATAAGTGAATTGAGTTTAACATTTAAGAGTTTATTTATGTGTGTCTCAATATATTAATAAAAATAAAATAATGATTCATTAACAACTTAAAAAAAAAAAAAAAAACTTTCTACCTAGTAGAAACTTATGATAAAATAAAATTGAAGATTTCAAAAGATTAAAGACCAAATTAAAAATTACTCAAAAAGGTTTAGGAGCTATTAATTTATTTTACCTATTTTTATTTAGCTAAATAATATAAATTATTCTTAAACTTTATATTTTGTGTCAAAAATATCCTTCAACATTCAAAAGTTTAAAGAATATTCGTAAACTTAAAAAATGAGTTCAAAAATATCTTTACCCTTAATTTTGAATGGAAACTGTTAGTGTTTATATCAAAAATATCTCTGGACTTTTAAAAGCTTCAAAAATACCTTTAAATTTTAAAAAAAGTTAAAAAAATATCCTTACTATTATATGAATATAAACCGTTAATACCGTCTCACTTCTCTATTTTTCATCTTTTCCCCCTCCCTTCATCAATACCCCTCTTACTCCCATTTTTGTTAACTTTTTGACATTTGTTTATCTGGAATAAATAAACAAAACTACACACTTCAATTAAGATACATTGAATCTAATAAAAAGAAAGAGAATAAAGGAAGTACCAAGGGATTTTAGGATTTAAATGTTTTAACAAAGTTGTACGTTAGTAATTGAGTCTTTGTTAATAACCAACTACATTATTTTATTTGACTATTTATCATTCTGCTGATATGTTTTAAGGGAGATTTTGTAAGATTTTATGTTTTAACTTAAAATTTTGGTTTTTATTTTGATTGTTGAGAAAATTGGTGTAAGCTAAGAATTTAGAAAATTAAGAGAAAAATGTGAGTATCTATATGAAAAAAAAGAGAATATTTACATAATTTGTTTTGAAATTGGTTCTTTTCGAACTTAAGAAAACTTCAAACAAATTGATCACCATATTAACATAGAAGTATTTTTAAACTTTTGAATTTAATTTTTAATTTTAAAATTATTTTTGCAACGAGATATTAGATGATTTCTATTTGTATACTACCAATGAAGGTATTTTTGAACCTTTTTAAGTTAAGTGTATTTTTGAAACTTTTGAAAATTCAGGGGTATTTTTTAAACAAAACTTTAACGGTATCCATCCAAAACTAACAGGAAGGGTATCTTTAAACTCTTTTTTAAAGTTTAAAGATATTTTTGAAACTTTTGAAAGTTAAGGAATATTTATGATACAAAGTCCAAGTGTAGGAGCATTTTATATAATTTAACCTTTTATATGTATTATTTGAAAAAAGTAAACATTTAAAAAGGGTTTTAGAAAAAAAAAAGGGTTAATATATGATCATGATCTCCATTTATCAAACACAATCTTCTGTCTCTCTACTAAATACACAAATTGTTTGTCGATGAGAAATAAAAATTGGATTCAATGAATATGGTTATGTAAATTGGATATGAAACTAAAAAAAAAAAAAAAAAAATGATAAATAATAATGCACATTAATTTAATTTAGGTTGATATGATCAGATTGGAAAGCTAATTTAAAGTCTTATGAAGAGATTACTGTCTACCAAACACTTGTCTCATACTACGAATTTATTATTTGTTTTGTCAACCAGATGCCACTTTTGCCCTTTGCTTCCATGCTCCCAACCTTAACCTTATCAAACTTTTCAAATCTTTTTATGGAACTTTGATCAATTTTTCTTTTTCTTCTTCTTCTTCTTTTTTTTGATAAAAAGAAATTAAATTTCATCAGTTGGGTTGTCTCTTAAATTACAATCAAGATTCATGGAGGATTTGTGTCTCTATGTGACTAAAATTAGTCCATGTAGATTTATCTTCATTTTTAATTAATTTTATATACGATAATTATATTATTGAGCTCTTTCCAAATATAACAAAAAAAAAAAAAAACCAAAATATTTATAAATATAGCAAAATCTCACTGTCTATCTGCAATAGACTGTTATAAATCGCGACAGACCGTGTATTTTGCTATTAATTGTAAATATTTTCAGCAGTTTTGCCATTTAGGATAATTTTCCAATATTACTTTTGAGTCAAATATCGTTTTGGTTTTTATATTTTCGAACTTGATCAATTTTAGTCAATATACTTTGAATGAATTTTAATTTTCATTCTTTAAGATTAATATTTATCGAAATTGATTAAATGATAATAATAATACTTTTAAAAGAAAATACACTTCGGAGATATATTTCCAAATTTTATAATGAAAAGAACTAATTGATAATAAAAGGTTGGTTGAAAAATACTTTTGGTGTTTGAATTTTTATAAAAGTAACAACTTAGTTCTTAAACTTTAATTGGTAACAATTTAGTTCCTCTATTTTTCGCTTTGTAACAATTTAATTCTTGAACTTTAAGAAATAACAAATTTGTTTATGTAATTTACATAAATTGTAACGATTTAGTGCTTATTGTAAAAATATTATTAAGATTCATTGAAATTGTTTACACATGTGTAGATCGATACTGATTGGAAATCAATTTTTTTTTTTTTTAAATTATAATAAAGGTCGACTCTTAATTTTGATGAGATTTTTCATGATAGTAACTAAAATTGTTACAAATTTCAAATTATAAAGACTAAATTAAAATTTAACTAGGAAATAAATTGTAACAAATTTGAAACTACTGGAATTAAATCATTACCAACTAAAGATCAAGAACTAAATTGTTACTTTATGAAAGTTTATGAACCAAAAGTATTTTTCAACCTATTTTTCTAAAAAATTATTGATAAACTAATCCTAAGGATTAAAGTTGAAATTTTTTCAAAATACAAAGATTAAAATAGTATTTTAACCTAATATTTCCTAAAAATATTTGTTGCTTGAATAGATGTATCTCTCTTGTTCACCTTAAAATTTATCTTTGTTTAATTTTATTTTTATTTTTTTTTTAAATTTCTTTAACTCCAAATAAAGAGTTTGGTAGAAAAGGTGACCTTAGGTAATATTTATTAACGGGTACTCTTTTTCTACGTAAAAAATTTGATGCTCACCCCTATAATTATTATAATTATTGTACTAATTAAAAAAAAAATTATATATATGTTAGCCACTCTAGCATATTAAGACGAAGACTTTGATATTTTTATTTTTTGTCTTAGGAATTTTTTCAATATTTAATCACAAAATTAAATCTTTTCGTCAATAAGTAAATATATGGAACATATTTTGAAAAAATGAAATCCCTTTTTTTCCAATTTTGAATTTAATTTTCATTTGGTCCCAAAATTTTAAAATATTACACTTTTAGTTCATAAATTTTCAATTAGATTTCAATTTAGTTCTTAGGTTTTCAAGTGTTTCATTTTACTATTGAGGTTTAATTTCGTTTCAGCATCGTCGCTAAATTTCAAAATTTACACTTTTGACCTTATTTTTTTTAATTAAATACTCACCTTCAATATTTAGTATTAATGTCTATTAATTCATTTAAAAGAATTATAATTAATTAAATGTCATTATTTTTTCCATCACTATCAAAATTAATTTTAAAACTTCACTTCACAATCATTTTAAATTAATTAATAGACAGTAATGCCAAAACTAAAGGGTAGTATTTAATGAAAAATCGAAACTAAAAGTATAAATTTTGAAATTTAGGGACCAAATTTAAACAAAACTCAAAATTTAAGAACTAAAAGTGTAACATTTTGAAACCTAGAAACAAAATTAAAATCAAATGCAAAATATAAGAACTAAAAGTGTAACATTTTGAAACACATGGTTAAATAGAGACTAAACCCAAAATCTAGGGACTTAGAAAATATATTTCATATAGATGCATATATTTAAAATTTGAACACTCGATTCTAACGATTGAGAATTACACATCGAAAAGATAGAAAAACCTCAAAATTTTTATAAGTTGAATAAGTTACCACTCTTACTACCGATTGATTTTGAGATGTGTTAGGTAAGCATAGTTTAACATAATATGATCCATATTACGATACGAATTACCTCTTTTGAAGTCTGAAGTTAGTAAAATCTAAGATACACATGTTACTCTTTTATTGTCTATTTGATTATGCTCTAGGACCACACCACGTATTGTCTATATATTTAGACACGAGTTGAGTTATTTATTTATCTTTCGTGGATAGATTTATAGTCATTGATTCTTTTATTATTTATTTTTTCCGTAGAAGAATTTTTAGATTTTGACGTCACTAACTATATATATATACATATTTATTTATTGTTGAGCTATTACCTTATTACAATATAATAAAATGTTACTAAATATAAGTGATAGGTACTGATAGATCTATTTTAGTGCACTATCTATCACTAATAGATAGTGACATTTTACTATATTTGAAAATATTTCCAACAATTTTGCCATTTAAAAACACTGCTCTATATTTTTTTATGTTCAATAGTTTGTGCAAGGAAGAATTGAATTTCCTGACATTTTAGTTGACAAAAGAACGTGTCTTTACTAATTGAGCTATGTTCCTCCTCACATTTTATCTTTCCTTTCTTTTAAGTACGTTTTGACATTTTTAATTTTTTTAAGCAATGATTTCAACTTAATTAAACTTATATATTAGGAGAAATTTTATTTTAATATCCGTGAGTATTCAAACCAACGTAATTTCTTGTTGTTGGTGTATACCTTAACTGGTCAATTTATGTTCATATTCCTATGGTGTATAAGTTTGCAACGATTTAATTTTAAAATTCATTAACGAAATGAGGTGGTTGAATTTGTTGAAATATAAGAGGCTAAAATTAAAAAACACTCAAGCAGTATGAACCAGTAAAGATCAAATTATAAATTTAGTCCCTAAACTTGTAAGTTGTCGTTTACTTACTTTTCTAAACTCTAAATTTTTTTTAATAGGACATTAAATTTCAATTTTGTGTCTATTTAATTCCTAATAATTTTTAAAAATATTGAATAAGTCATTAAACTTTTAATTTTATGTCTAATAGATTATTTACTTTATATTCAATAATTTTTTTAAATTCACATGTCTATTTATTAAGTAGAATTGTTGACGATTCAACCCTCAACCTCTCAATTATTGAACTTATTGATATAGCCAATAAAAAAGAGGTTCATATTTACAAATATTTTTTTCACCAAAGAAAATAGTTATATTCATTATGTCACAATAATGATGATGCATTTGAAAATGAAAATGAAAGTGATAAAGAAAAGTAAAAGATTTGGTAATTAAATGCCTCGATTTGCGAGCAAATTTTGGTGAAAGATATTGTGGTCCAATGGTTGTTAAGTATCTTGCAATTATTTTTTTAAAAAAAAAAAACCATAACAATAACAATAGATAATTATAATGAAATAAATATTAGAAAACCGTCGATGATAACATTAATTTACGGCGGATTAGACTCAACTACTATATAGAAGAGATGGAAGGAAATAGATAATTGAGGCCCTCGATAACAGCTTGGACTTCCAACAACTTGATAGTCACTTTTGAATAAACGTGCAAAATCCAGTACAGATAGGAAATCCAGAAGTGTCATAGAATATCCATTCCATTCCACTGCAACACTTCTTAAAGTTCGAACGGGGGACACCAGGAACCTTGACTTGCCGAACTCTCCTCTTGATTCGCTTGCAAATAATCAGACTTCACATGAAAATAGACTAATAGTCATCAAAGTAAAATGATAACTTTCTCTAAATTTGGCTCCAACAATACTTTGTTCCCACTATTGTTGAGGTGTGTTCCAATGACTCGACAAATACTACCGAAGTGAAAAATGCATTTGGCGAGATCAGTGCTTACTAGGTGTTTGAGAATTATTTCTTCTCTTTTTTGTCCTCGTGCTAAGAATTGGATTGTTCAATGTGTTGTCCATTATGCTGTTGGTTTTTTTAATCTTTTTACGGTTTTGTTTCTTCCAATTCAGAATATTTAGAGAGAAGCTGAATTTTTAGTTTTCTTAGCTAAGTTAGTGATGTAATTAATGGCGATCTTTGGTTTCCTATCGAGTGTCAAACATTTTTAAGTTATTGAGTTTTTTTTTTTTTTTCTTAATTAAAAAAAACTACGGCTGAGTCAGTTTTCCAATTCAATCATTTTTTCTCTTTCTTTTACCGAGGAACGTAAATTCAACTCAATTTAAAAAAAATTTAAAGAAGTGATAAAAACCATCAATATTCATGCACACTTTATTATTTTATTTATTATTTATTTTTTATATTTAAAAAAACCAACGTAGCATTAAAACCTACCAAATTAATGTATAAAATTGACTAAAGTATTTTATAAGGCAAAATTTTGACTGAATATAATATAATATATATTTTAGCCGGTTCAATTATACTTAACTATACTTAAGTTCATTACAAAACTCTAATTATAGTAGATTTACCTCTCAAACTCGAACTTATAATTTTAGGGTTGTTGTCTCACATTGTTTTCATAAATTTAAGATAGACATTTAATATCTTTGTTTCACATAATTTTACTTTTTAAAAGCCATGATATTATTACTCAAGGAACTTTAAAACCCATATGACATGAGTTATTTAATAACCTGTATGATGATGGAGCTTTTATACCGGGAGATGAACAGTAAAATCTAACCTTGATTAACCGATCAATATAAATTTATTTATTATTTTAATTAATTATTAAATATAAATATAAACTTTAGGCTTAATAAATTTAACTATTTAATATAAATTATTATTATTAGTTATCAATATTCTAATTAATTTATATTAATTTAATTATTTTTAGTAATTTGGTTATGTTTAATAAATGTTTAGTATAAAAGTATTCATTTATTTTTATTTTAAATTATTTAATATAACATTACATTAGATAATACTAAATTTAATTGAAGACTAAATTAATTGGTCTCTTGCATTTAATTAAGTAATTATTTAATTTAATTTTCTATACACAAACTTGGTAAATTAAACACGTATATTTAATTTCTAGACATTAATTATCCTCCATATCAAAATCCAAATATTAATTATCCCAGAAATTTAAAACATAGACATTCAAATCCTAGATATTTAATATCTAGGATCAGAACAGGCCTTTAATGTAATCTACTGTATGTGTACAAAAGTTATTTTTTCGTTATTCAAATAAAACCTTAATATAATATAATAATCGTACGATAAATCTTGTTTGATAATAGTTTTTGCATGTTGATAGCTATCTGATTTTTAATTTTTGAGTTCTGAAAAATAAGTTTTTTTCACAATTTCTTAATCAAGTTTTCATCTTTCCTAAGTAAAAACTTGAATTCTTAGTCAAATTCTAAAAACAAAAGCACGTCTTTGAAAACTTTTTTTTTTTTTTTTCAAAATTTGGCTTGATTTTTTAAAATACTCTAGATAAAAGATTAAAAAATAAATATTAATTGGTAAATTTAATGTTTGTACGCTTAATTTTCAAAAACCAAATAGTTATGGAATGAGACATTCGTTTTTAGTGTTTTGTTTTTTGAAATTTATGCTTGCTTACCCACTACTTCTTTATAAGTATTAATTTTATGTTTCTTAAAGAAAAACTTGAATTCTTAATCAAATTTCGAAACAAAAACAAGTTTTTTTTGAAATTAAGAAAAGGAGACCTTTCTTGATAACCATTTTATTTTTATTTTTTATTCTTAAAAATTAAACTTTGAAACACTACTTTCACCTCATAATTTCTTTGGTTTTCTTACCAAGTATTTTAAAAAAACAAACCAAATTTTGAAAACTAAAAAAAAAAAGAAAAAATTCAAAAACTTATTTTTGTTTTTTGAATTTGGTAAGAATTCAAATGTCTTTTTTGTCTAAAAAAAGAAGAAAATCGTGGTAAAGAAGTTGTTAAAAAAACATACCATTTTAATAACAACAAATATATAAAAAAAACAATAACTTATTTTTGTTTTGAAATTTGGATTAAAATTAAAATGTTTACTTAATAAAAATGAAAACCACTGTAGAGAAAATATGAATAACCAAACAACAACTTTAAAAACTAAAAACTGAATATTTATCGAAAGGGCCTAACTTTGAACCTAAAGTTTAATTTGATGAGATTGTTACAATAAAAATAAACTCACGTGTGAGACCCTATCCCATGTTTGAAGTTTGATTGTTTTATAAAAGTTCCATTTTTATAAACAAATAAATACAATTTACTTTGCCAAAGTTTAGGGGACAAGATTTAAATCTTATCCTACTTTAAATTGATCTCTAATTGCAGTTTACATTATCATATTTTCATGTATATATTTGCTATTTAAATAAATAACACGTTTATTATTTATTCAAAATCATTTTTCAACACGTCTATAATTATTTAAAATTAATTTAATATTTAATATTTTACTTCTAAATATTATTATGATGAATGATAAAAGATAAGTATCAAAGTGATTTTAACCATTTTAAAATCACACCAAACATGTCCTAAATTACCTATAATGAACACATAGGAGTTGTTTTTTTCTCGTGTATCCTCCCCTCTAATCGCATGAAGGGGCAAAGGGATACAATTACCTGTTAGCTTTTTCCGTCCCCATCTCCTTTCTCACCACGACATGCTATTAAATTCCTATCGACATGTAGATATTTCTACATTTTCATTGGTTTGATATCAACATGCTGTGAGAATCTACATTTTCATCGACATAAACATAATTTTAAACTTTGATTTGTTTATATATAAAGTTTTTCTTTAATTAATGATTAATAATTTGATATGTTTGAACCATATCGTATATATGTATATATATACATAACTTAAGTCCATTTGGTAATTATTTAATTATTTATTTTTAAAAAATGGGCTTAATTTTTTTTTTTTTTATATATATTAGAAAGTTTAAAAATTCTCTAACTATTTAGATAGAGATTTCCATAAAAAATTAACTATTTAATTGAAAATTTTCCAACCTGATTTGTTTAACTAAATTGAGATAAAAAAATGGGGAAAGAAATTTCATAAAAAATCTGATCTACGAGGAGGTTAGGTCAGCCAATCTAAATAAGCTTAACTTTAGAGTTTCTATGATTGAGCCACAAAAAAAAAAAGAAAAATTTTTTTTTTACATTTTTTTATGTTTTAAAAAAGAAATATTTATTTTTTAATCTTTTATCTAGAGTATTTTAAAAAATCAAGCCAAATTTTGAAAAAAAAAAAAAAAAAAATGTGCACCTTGTTAGTATAAGTAATAACTTCAATTCTTTTAAGTCTTTTTTAACCATACTTTTATATTCTCAATATCCCTCTCATTCGGATGTGATTTCGTTCATTCATGTCTCCCTCCTAAGCTTGGATTGTTACATGGGGGAGCCAACCTCATTCCTCCACCCACCTTGTGAGCATCCATAGACGAACACTTAATAATATTTGACAAAGTTTAATAGAAAAAAATAATGTTAGGCCAAAAATGAATTACTATTTCTAAATTTTCTAAAAAAATGCTATAAAAAATTTAGAGATCAAAGTGGCTTCGAAAAAATTAGTACACTAAAAGGTAACTTTCTATTTTCTTGTTATTACAATTCAAATATAGGGAAGAGAACTCAGATTTATCACCTACAACTATTAAGTTTTCAATTAAGCTACATTAATAGCCAAATCCACAAGTTAAAATGGTTCAATCCTAATCCAAAAGAATAATTAAGATAAAAATAATATTTCAAATTCCACTTAAACTGAAACATTCAATTAATTATAAGAATGATAAATTATAAATATAGTTGTCAAAATGAGCATAATTCAATTAACATATTAATGTATTAGTAATTAAGATGTCTGTTCTAATCCGTATATAAGTCTAGTTCCCAATTTGTTATATATTCTTAAACTTTAACTAGTACCTAATAAACTATTGAATTTTCAAATATGTAGTTCTTGAACTTTAAAATATCACATAATCCATTGAATTTTCAATTTTGTATGCAACTAGTATTTGACATATTCAAAAAAATTTAAATTTAATGACCAATTAGTCATAAAATTAAATTTTGTGTCTAAAAAGATACAAAACTTTCAATTTTGTGTCTACTAAGCTTGTGATTATTATTTTTTTTTTTTAAGTTCGATTAGACGTGAAATAAAGAAACTTAAGAAATTACTAAAGATTTTTAAAGTTTAAGGATTGAGACATTCATAGACCTACTAAATACGTTAAAAGTTTAGGTACTTATTTGACATAAACCAAAAAATTTATACTTTCGATTTTATGTCTAATTGGACACAAAATGCAATATTCATACACCTATTAGACACAAATTAGAAAGTTCATGAATTCTTAAATTAACAAAATAAAAATAATATTAAAATATTATTTTAGTTCATGCACTTAGAATTTTTTTTTCAATTTTAATCTATTTACATTTTAATGTCCATACTTGTAGTAAATCTTAAATTGAGTCCCTAGTACTAATTCATTATTGATTTTTCAAAACCTTTTTATTATCTACTAACATTTTCATTATAAATTTTGGAAACATCTCCACATATTTTGTTTTGTTACATGAAATTATTATTATAATTTAACAAATTTAGATAAACATTCACTTCGAAAGATAAAATTTAAGATATATTGAGAGTACAAGAACTAAAATCATCCATTTTAAAAGTAGATGAATTAAATTAAAATATGATTTGAGAATAATAAATTAAGAAAAAAGAAAATGAGACTGAGAGAGAAAAAAAAATGGAAAAAGAGATTAGTAAACAAATTGGACGTTAAATCATTTTGTTAATGAAGTTTACACCTCACATGGGCTTGACAACAAAATTTAGAACATCCCAATCTCGTAATTATCTTCAACTTTATGCCCTTTTTCATTTCCCCATCCCATTTCTAAAATTCCCTCCATGTATATATAAATAATTAAACTCTCCAAGCCCTCCAACAAGCAAACCTCTCCCCCAATTTTTCCGAGAAAATCAAACAAGAAAAAAAAAAAAAAAAGAAAAAAGAAAAAAAAAAAAAAGGGAAAGAAATCAAAATTCAGGAAAATGTCGACCGGAATCGCTAAATCCAACAACATCCGCCGCATCGTTAGCATTCGCCAGATGCTGCAGCGGTGGCGCAAGAAGGCTCGCGTTACCGCCTCTTCTCGCCGCTCCGGCGCCGGTGATGCTCCGTCGGATGTTCCGGCCGGTCACGTGGCGATCTGTGTAGGAAGCAGTTCTAGAAGGTTCGTCGTTCGAGCTACTTACTTGAACCATCCGATCTTCCAAAACCTTCTCTTGCAAGCCGAAGAGGAGTACGGATTTACGAACCAAGGTCCTCTCGCGATTCCTTGTGACGAGTCGGTTTTCGAGGAGGTTCTTCGGACCGTTTCCCGGTCCGAATCCGGTCGGTTCTTGAATCTTCAGGATTTTCGCCGCCGCTGCCACGTCGACTCTCCGAGTAGTCTCCTCCGTGAGTCTCGGCCGTTGCTTTTTGATTTCGCCGATAAATCGGTTTGTTAGTAAGATGGAAAGGGAACTAACTGAAGATTGCGACTCGGGCTGGTGACTCGGCCGAGTTCAACTGGACTCACTGGACTTGACTAACTTCTTTATTATTATTATTATTTTTTTCTTTTGAGATTTGATTTTAATGAAAGAGGGAATTATCAATAATGATTTACGAGTTTCTTCTTTATTTTTATTATTTTGTTTAAAAAGATAAAGGGAGATGGGTTAACTCGGTCACCGGGTGGTGAGTCAACCCGAGTCGAACCGGACTGGTTGGGGATTATGAAAGTTGATTAATTATTTCTTGTACATTGGGATGCCATTTTTTGGCGTCCGTTACAAAATAAAGGTTAAATTATAAATTTCGTCCTTCCAAAAAAATTGGAGTTTAGTTCCGACGATTTGATCAATTTTTATAATGAATTTTATTTGTCAAAAATCACTTACGAATCAAGTATGTAACATTTAGTTATCCATGTACCAATATGAAAAGATGAGTTTATAAATTTAATCCAAAAAAATGTATCAATTAAAGTTAAATTATAAATTTAGTTTACTTACATTTTTTAAAACAAAACTTAAATCAGAATACCTTAGGATGACATTTCTATTATTTAACTTACATGAATGTTATTTTGTTAGGAATATTAGATGTCATATACTTAATATCATTTTGGTTGAATAACTTCGTTAAAGACATTATGTATCTATTTTAAAAGTTAGATGTTTGAATCTTCATTTTTAATTATTATTATAATATTAAAAGAAAAGAAAGACTAATTTTTAATTTGTTGCTAATAATTAAAAGAAACTAATGAAAGCGAACATGCAAATTAACCTTTTCTTCGATAATATGTGTTTAATTAGGTAAATTGTGGTTAAGTTTGACAAATAATATTAAAAATGTATTTAAAAGTTCGAAATGAAGAACATATATTGAAGATGATATTTGAATTTTGAAGTGCAACAATTAAACTTATAATTCAGTACACGTTTATCTAAACGTTTCCACACTTTTCCTTATATGTCATTATTAATTTACGAACTTGAAAGTTTTCAAAACTTCTTGTAATTAGTAAATGTTAAAAAGAAAATGCAATATACGTTATTCTTTGTAATTTATTGATAAGTTCTCAATTTGACACTAACAAATAAGACCTCGCTTGCCAATTCAAAATAAAAATTAAATTGATATACTTATAACGAGATTCTATTGATATTTCAATTATAATAGGCCTGAATCGCGAATGCATTTGAATTGCTTTTGATTGCACTTACTTATAATTATGAATTTGTCACATTTTACTATTACTGTTACCGTTGTCGTTACTATTTAATCCTACCGGTAACGATGATGGTAAAGGTAAAGGTCTCAATAAATGTAGCAGACTCATAATTTTCATACTGTTACAGTAACGATATTTGTAACGATAACGGTAAAGGCAATGAGTTTTATATAATTTTCAACCACAATCAGATCAAGCACCTTACATTTCTCAATTAGATTACGCGTTTTATTACAAATCTTTTGAGGCGGATCCTATAGTTCATTACAATTACGCAACACAAGTAAACAACAACAAACGTAATCAATTGGGACCAACTTTTTAGATTACAATTGATGGATTACACTTAACCTAAAGTAAACATGGCCTCAAAGTAGAGAGGTAAAATTGAAACCACAATATCGTAGGAGAAAAAAAAAATGAAAAAAAGAACTATGTAGTGACAAATATGAAAGTATTAATTAGGATAAAAATGTGTTTTTTTCAACCAGTAATGAGGTGATCTGAGTGATGAAAACAATATGACATTTCAAATAAGAATGAAGTTTGATTGATATATTAAGGCTTTTTAATTGAAAGGGAAAGATAATATATGTGAAGAAAAATAAATAGAAAAAAGAAAGTAACAAACAACACACAAATTGGGACAATTGAGTCATAGAAAGTGAAGAAGGAGGAAGTGGTAATGAATTAGATTTTTTAAAATTAAAGTATGAAAAAAGTGTTAGCATTCTCCTATCTTTGCCATCTTCATTGGAAACCACTAACTCATTCTCTCTCTCTCTCTCTCTCTCTCTCTCTCTCTCTCTCTCTATTTTTTAAAAAATTATTTCTTTCGTTTTATTAATTAATTTTAATTATTCATTTTAGTGAAAATGAAGATTATATTTCTTTTTTAGTATATAGACTTTTTTTTTTTTTCTTTTAATGGGTATGATTGAGACATGTCAACTTTTAATATGTAACACATATGAAAATAAAAAGATAAAATTTCGAGTAAAGATGAGAGGTGTATAATTAGGTCGGTTTGGCTATATATATTTCTTTTTCAAAATATTTGATGTTGAACTAATTTGTCAATTAATGATTTTTTCTTTTTATAAAAATGATGTTGATATTGATTTTTTTGTAGAAGATTGAATCGAGTAAGATCTATCATTATTAGAGAAGTTCACTTTTTAAATGAAAAAAATTTTATGTTTTAAAAGTAGAACGAGTTAATACAATTTGTTCAAATTAAGTTGAATTGATTGGATCGATCAATTCTAACTAGAGAGATTGAGAAATTTAATGTTTTAAATTTAATTTTTTTTTTTAAAAACAATGCCCGGTAGTTTGTGCACTTAAATATAAGAGAAGCCATAATATACTCTACTATCATTTTCCTTTTTACTTTTTTACTTTTTCATGTTTATTAAAGTTTTTATTTTCTATTTTTACATTACTATATAATAACCTATATGACACATATTTACGACTATTAAATAAATTAAATAAATATTATGGTTAAAATCATTGCTAACTTTGACAATATATATATTATTATAATTAGAAAAGAAATTCTTATGTCACATTTTACAAATTTAGATGATTTTACATTAGATAATAAATCTTGAAGTAGCTTTCTTAATCATATATTTATATTAACTATTATATTGATTGTAATTGGTTTTACTATAAATACAAATATAACACGATTTTTTTTGTCATTTTCATTTCGTTATCAAATTATGCATACAAACCGCCAAATCATATAATATGAGAACGTGATTGGTCATTTATAAATATTTAAATTGCAATTATGATGTTGAAATACATATAAAGATCGAAAAAAACATCAATTACATAATCACTTCATGAAGTCATCATCAATACTAAAAAAACTTATTGTATGTAATACAAGTTTTTAAAATATGTTATAAGAAAAAAAAAATTTTAAAAGTGATGCTTATTATTATTATTATTATTTTTAATGAAAGGTAGAGCTTGAATTATTGGTGTTAGAGATAAGCTTCATTTTCTTTAAATTAAAATTTTGGTTAATTTGATAGATTGATTATGATTTTAATTTTGGAGATAAGCTCTAGCTTGACAGGCTGATTGAAATATGTTCTCAAATTATTGCAAAAGGGAACTTTATAATCACATAATTTAATTAACTTTAGAGATTGAAGAAAAATATTAAACATATATATTCTTAGGGGAAAAAACCCCTTAACTAAATAATATAATTGAAATAAAAAAGCAATATCCTCTAAGAGTAAGTCAATGATCAGTTGCCACCTCAGATTTGTTAGGTCCATTTTGGCAAGTCCCACTCCATGTGAATATAAATAAAGCACCTTAATTAGGGTCAAATTAAATTAATTAATTCAATTAATTATATCAAAGAATTGGTGGGTCAATCCCCTATTGGGCTGAAACCAGCTATGTTTTGAGATTGAATGAGCTGTTAGGTCCTCTTGTGTTGGACTTTGAGGCTTTTGTATGGCCCTCTAACTTTAAAAGACAAACATTTAAACCTTCTTTAGAGGGCCCCTTTTGAAAGTCCTCTTAGAATATTTTAACAAAAAGTTAAGCATTTGTGTATGTGGGGCGGTGAAATCGAACATTTGATCTCGAGGTCCATAGTATAAACTTTACACTAGTTGTGTTGTGCTCATATTGGCAACTAAAAACTTTATTAGATATTATGACGGATTTTTTGAATGTAATGTTAGAGATTCATTTGCTCTTCCTTCTCATCAAATGTATTTTGTTGTGTTGATTTCAACGTCTAAACAAAAAAGAGAAATGACTATATAGAATTAAAAATACTATTACATCATAAATTAGAGATTTAACTGTTATAATTTGGGATTAAATAAAGATCAAAACAAAGAGGTTTAAATACTATTTTTCTCGTGTGCCTTGAAGAATGGTTGAAGGTTACTATAATAATGATCGACCATAGCTGTTGTGGGTGAATTCTGATCTGACTAAATATGCCAAAAGTCAGAAAAAGATAAGGAAGATAAATACAAGATAAAGTGGATTTATCTAATCAGATCTAATCCTAACTTATTAAGATTAGGAAAAATCCATCTCATCCTTACCCTAAGAGGAAAAGGTAAAGCTTTATCTCATTCTCTCTATAAATACATCATTATGACTCCATATGTCACACCTTCCCCCAAGTTAACCTCTAACCCAAGGAATGATGTGAGGATAGTAAGTATTGGCCCTTTTACGTCACTCACTGACCAAACTATCTTCATTAGAAACCTGACAAGTAGAAAGAATTTTCCTTCTACCTTTAAATATAACCTCTTTTTCCCTTGGTTTCTTAAATACCACTTCCTTCTTGAAACAGTTAGTAGAAGCAACAATGAGGGTAGAGAAAACTTTGTTAAAGAAGAAGATTAAGATTAAGGAAGACTTGTCATGTGAAGAAGAGATATTAGATGAGAAAGAACAAGTGCTAAGAAATAAGACAATGCCTCTAATGAAGGTGTTATAGAGAAACCATGGCGTGGAGGAAGCTACTTAGGAGAGCAAAGATCAGATAGTCAACAGATACCCACAACTATTTCATGACCATATGAACTGAATTTCGAGCATGAAATTCTTATAGGAGATGTTAGTTCGTACACCTGTTGGTAATGTTGAAAATAAAATTAGTTTATAGTGTTTATTTTGGTGGTTGAAAGTTAAACACTGATTTTAGGTACAATCGGGTGCAGCCAGCTGAAGGTTGAAAACGGTGTGCGTGAAGGGGCTGTCGGTGGCTAGAGGCATGGAAGCTTGTTTAGAGGTTAATAAGACGTTTTACACGCCTAGGTGGACAAGCTATGGGCGCGAGGTTTCATGCAGCGTGAGCGTGTAGGTGGTTGTGGCACGCGGGGCTCAGTGTCAGCACCTGTGCTAATGCTTCAAGTATCAGGGAAAGAGTTCGAAGTATACTGTGGTGCATCACATCAAGGATTAGGTTGTGTACTTGTGCAAGAAAGGAAGGTGATTGCATATGCCTCACAACAATTGAGACAACATGAGATTAACTGTCCCATTCATGACTTGGAACTAGTAGCAATAGTATTAACTTTAAAGATATGGCGACATTATCTATTCGGTGAGAAGTGTCATATCTATACAGATTATAAGAGTTTAAAATATCTTTGATCATGTTTATCAAGAGTGTGAAGTAGAAATAAATACAGTAGTAATGACAATAGATCTATTACCTTTTGAATTGAAGGGAAAGCAAGGTTTTTCAAGTTGGCGAGTACAGTCGAACAAGAGGTGAAGATTGGCAAATTTCGAGCTATTGAGAAAGAATTGAAGGGCCAAAGTTAGAGGTTAACTCAGGGGGAGGTGTGACACCATATGAGGGAAATAAAAAAACATGATCTTGATCTAAAATCTAAACTTGAAAAAAGAGATTTGGAACTTCAACTTAGAATTTCTAACTTCTTTTCTATTATCTAGTTCTTTTACTGACTTAGGCATTAGAGCCATTTTTCTTTTTTTAGATCCTCTCTTCCTAAATTAGGCACGTGAAGGTCAGGTGCGTTGTCCCTTGGCCAAAATTTGGCATCAACAAGAGCTAATCACAATTACTTAATACCAAGATCTTGAAGATTATATTTGTAGGAAGCTAATTGGCTGCTAACCTTCTTTTGCTGAGCTCGTTGAACATATACGACCAATGCTTTGTTGATGTCTATAGTGTTATGTGCCAAAATATTTAAGATAAGCTAGTGGTTATTATTGTTACTATTCTTTGTTTTTTAGTGTAATATGTGGGGGTGGAAATTTAAAACTCCGAATGTTTTGGTCGAGAGAATACACATCCTAACGTAATTAATCATATATGTTAAGAAACTTTACCTATTTCTTATTAGTCAAGTGTATTAATATAGCTCTCTCATGTACTAATAAGATCTTTCTAGAACTATTTCTTTAGTACAATAATTGGGCGGATGGAGGATCGAACGTCCAACTTTTAGGATGGAAGATCATGTCAATTACCATTGAGCTTTGGCAATCTTTGTAAAACTTTGAAACTGGCATCTCCCCCCTCTAGGCGATCTTAAGAAACCTCTTAATTGGAAGAAATAAATACGCAAATGAGATTAAGGTGTTTGTTGATTCCATTCATAATCTTCACCATCATGGATCCATGAATTGTTTAGTGAAATACTATTCAAATTAAACAAAATAAAAGATATACATGGATTAAAATCATAAAAGTGACCTAAAAAGTTGTCTAAATGTATGTGTGCTATGTTTGCCTTTAAATTAACACAGTTGTCTAAACAATTTTTTACACAAGTTATTTTTTGGAACTTGATTTGCACTCTGAAGTAAAAAGAAATTAATTCTTCCTTTCAAAATCACAGTATTGTAAATGATAACAAATGAAAATCTGAAAATAGGTTAGATTCCACTTAATTTAAAAAAAAGTATACTTATTTTCTCACAGTTTCTGTACAATTATCTTCATATATATTACATAAAGTAGCATTTGAATTCCTAAAAAATTAAAAAGATAATAATAACTTTTAACGAATTATTTTATAATATTTTCAAAACTTGTCCATGGATTTTAAAAACTAATTTTTAGCGGGTAGGAAACAAAAAAGAGAAACTTATATGTGGAAGGTATCAAATTAGTTTTTAAAAACCAAAAATTAAAAACTAATAAAGAGTCATCTAACAACATTTTGATTTTTAGTTTTTTTGTTTCTGAAAAACTTGTACTTCATCTATCTCAATTTCCTCTCAATAGTTTACACCAATATAAATATACATATATATACATATATAAAAGTACTATTTAGTTTTAAAAAAATAGTTGCAATCTTAGTCAAATTTAAAAAATAAAAACAAATTTTAATTAATATTACTTTTTTGTTGTTTTTTAAAATATTAGTATAAAAACTGTTAATACACAAACAACTTATACTTGAAAAGTGGTGATAATTATAAGCTTAAATTTGAAAAATAAAAAAATAAAAAATCAAATAGTTACTAAATGTGGTCTTAGTTATTAAAACTAAAAGCACTCTTGTTTTTAGTTTTCTATTTTTGAAATTTATGTTATTATTTTCAAAATTTCTTTATCATACTTTTTTACCCTTCTTAAAAAAACAATTTGAATTCTTAGTTAAACTTCGAACAGAAGAACAAGTTTTTAGAAGTTACATTAATTTTTAAGTTATTAGATTTTCAAAATATTATGAGAAAGTACATAACAAAAAAAAAAAAAAAAAAATTGTAGGAGATGTAGTTGTAGTTGTAGTGTTTATAAGATTAATTTTCAAAATGATAAAAAAAATTAAAAGCTAAGGCCTCATTTGGTTAACCATTTAGTTTTTAAAAAAATTGCTTTTTCTTTTCTCTTAATTTATTAGCACGACATTCATTTTTCCTAAGTAGAAGAGTTGAATTCCCAGTTAAATTTCAAAAAAATCAAAAATAGGTTTTTAAAAACATTTTTTTTTTTTTTTTAATTTTCAAAACTTTGACTTAGTTTTTAAAAACATCGGTAGAAAATAGCTAGACAACCGAACAAAAAAATGTAGAGGACAGAAGAGATGTTTAGAGGCTTAATAGTTACCAAATGTAGACCTAAATAATCGTAGATCAATTTAAATGGTATAGACAAACCCAAGCAAAAAGAGGAGGAGAGCATGCAAAGGTTGACAAAGGAGAGGGAGAAAGATATGGAAAACATAGAAAATCAGACAAGGGATACCCTACCATTTTCTTGAGTTTCCTCTTACATGTTAAAATAAAATAGGCACAAGGGAGGGGCAGCATGCAATGTTGCTTTTCTCCCCATAAAACAAAACCCCACCCATCTCCCTTCCTTCTCATTGTCTCTTCTCATTCATTTCTATAATATTATATAATAATAAGTTTTTAAAATTAAATAATAAGGTTCATCCATCTCCAATGGGTATTTATCTCTACATCAGTTTTAAAAGTTGTTTCAATCAATGTGTGACTTTCTTTCACCTATTGATCATCTTGCAAGAATAAGAGAAGATGTGTTTTTCTATTATTATTTTAATTTTTTTCCATATGATAGAACAATAATGAAAGGAATTACCTTTGTCATTTTGCTAAACATGTTCATCAACTAAAGTTTTGATTAAAGTTGAAATCACGTGCATAGATGAGGTACACATTATCATAAATAGTACTTTACCCCATTACAAATGACAATGAATGATTGATGATGTTGAAAAAACATTCCCTTTTCATTTTTTTTTTAAATCTTTTTTACTATATATTGTTTTTTTTTTTTTTTACTTAAGATAACTTAAACGGATTAATTGAGAATAGATAATATTATTTGTAAATAGGGGTATGACCTTAATAAAGGGCTCAAAGGTCATAGATGGTGGCCACCTATCTAGGAGTTAATATCCCGTAGGGTTCCTCGATACCCAAATGTTATAGAGTTAAGTGGGTTGTGCCGTAGGATTAGTCGAGGTCTAAGTTGACCAAATACTCACAGATATTAATAAAAAAAATTACTTTTTAACCTTCGGTTAGTGGATGCTTATATTAAATACCGTTTATATAGCCTATTTGAGAGGTAGGGATATAGTTATTTAACAAAGAAAAAGTATCCTCACGAAGAGCAAAATTTGCTCATCTTGCTAAGTATAATTAACCAATCGGTTAAAATATAAAAAGATACCTATATATAACTTGTATCATATATAAAATGATAGACAAAGATTCCTCTTTTATTTTGAAATGGAAATTCTAGAATTGTTACCATTGTAGGTCATATTGTCCAAAGTTATGTAGGGCCAATAATTTTGCTACACCCAAACCCTAAAACCATAAGTTACTTGATTAGCACAAGGAGAGAGTCAAATAAAGGTACATAGAAGCACATGCAATATATACCATGATATTAAGTACCTTATCCAAAACTCTAACCAACCTCATCAATTTTTATATTTTAGGTGCCATGCTTGACTTGGAATTCAAGTTAGTCAATTCCAAAAGTTTGATTTTTTTTCCTTTTCCTTTCCTTTCCTTATTATATTGTGTCACATGCATAGTATATTAGGCTAGAGAAATTGAATTCAAATTCTCTTTCATATTCAAAATTGGCAACATTTTGCAATTCTTTAAAATCAAAACTACAATTTGGATTTATACGCCCTAAAAAAAAATTAAAAAAAATCATAAAAAGGTTACCAAATTGGCGTCTACAAAGATATGAAAGTTGATGCATGATTTATTCCATCAATGTAAATATAAAACTTTAAAGGCAAAAATGCAAGTTATATTGGAGTTTTTAACACGAATGTCAATCTATAAGAAAGATCGCGAGTTTGCTCAGATATAATAAAAAAATGTAATATAAATTTGAATTATATATAAAAAAACCTATTATATATAAATAAAATGATCAATAAATTACAAAGAAACCTCAATTTAGCATATGTTAACTAAATTGAGTTAACATATGCTAGATTTTAGTTTACCATTTGTAAGAATTATCAGCTCAACTTGAATCCAAGTTTCAAATGTTCTCTTTTTCTTTCTTTTCATTGCGGTAAGAGTGAGGATTTTTTTTTTTTTTTTTTTTTAAAAAAAAAAAGGCTTATATAAAGGGCTAGCTAGCTAGAGACTTAGAGAGTATAGTATGGGGTAAAAAAAAAGGTAAACTATCTATATTGAATGGATATGTTGATAAAAATATTGATATTTTTGAAGAATATTTATGTAAATTATAAAAACACTTATAAAAAAATTATTTAAATTAATAAGTAAGATATTTTTATTTCGTGTATACATCTTGTTGTTATTAGTTTATATATTTGTATCGAGATTAATAGATGATATTTCTTTTTTATGCTTTATAGATGTTTATAAAAAAATATAAGAGATATCAATTATTAATTTTTAATATCGATATTGAAGCCCTAATTTACAAATATATCAACACATTTTACAAATATTATAATCTTGAGTAGAATCAATACAAAGGATTAAATACACTTATGTATGAAAGTTAACTTTAAAAAAAGTGGAATATGAAACTTGGATTGAAAATGGTGGAGTATTTCTATAGAGGGTGGGACAATGGGATGGATAGACCAAAAATTAAGAAAAAAAAAATGAAGACAACTGGAAAAAAAAAAAAAAAGGCATAATAATAAAATTTCCATCACTTTTGATCTGAAAGCTGATTTGAAAGACTTATGTTATGACACCTCTTCTTTGCTTTAGACATCTTGTCCCCAGCTTATTTAATTCTTCCCTTCCTATTTTCTTCTTTATAAACACACACATATACTTTATATATATATATGGGTGACTTTGTAGTTGGACTTTTATAATTATTAATTTTTTAAGTTTAAAGTCATTTTTAATCAATTTAGTCATTGAATTACGATATTGATATAACTATATAGTCCAGATAATATTTGTAATGATTTAGTCTTAGTATAAAAATTAATGTTAAGATTTAATAAAAATTTTTTTTCATAAATATATTATTATATCCTAAAGTTTAGAGACTAAAAGTGATTTTTAACTTATTTTATATTATTATTATTTTTTTCATGTTGGGTTTATAAAACCCAAAATACTTCTAATTATGTTTAATTTTTTTAGTGGCTAGTTTATTAAGTTTTTGTATTAAATTTTGGCAACCAATTTAAAATTTAAAATTTGCTCCTTTAATCCATTTTTGTATTACCCAAACTAAGTTACTTTAATCAAATTAGGGAAGAAACAAATGACATAAAAAAGATAGCAAAGACAAAGCTTAAAAAAACATGGATGTGAAAAATTAATAACAATCAAATTTAATTAGTAAAAAACATATGCAAATAAATTATTAATTGAAGTTAATTAAGAAAGTCAACGGGACAAAAATAGATGGCTACAGTATATTAAGGCATGTTTGGCTTAATTTTGAAAATAAGTCATTTTAGAAAAATATTGTAATGATCCGACTTTCCTAGGACTTGAACTAGGTCGTCACTATATACATGCATATATTTAAAACGACTCCTTTTCATAATTTTACAAAAAAATCAAAATAACTTACAAAAAAATCAAAATAACTTTTTGATTAAAATAAATATCTTTTATAAAATTCAAATAACTGAAAATCTTTGATCGGGGTACCCTTTGTACAATTTTAATAAAATAGGAAACTCGCATAAATCATATAACCGTGAGAACTTTAAAAGAGAAAAGTTCTGAATCCAAATGACATGACCAAGATTCTTAAAGATGAAAACATGAAATCTCTTGTGCGAAAGCATCTGACTAGTCCCAATGGCAAGATCAAGGTTTTCTTTCATCATTCGCCGAGGTGTCCTTTCCTTTACTTGAAAAACATAACATGAAAAGAATGAGTACAAAATACTCAATAAGTGACACACTACTGGACCTACTAGGTGAGGTTGTTATCCATTTATCATGTGCACCCATGTACTCAACATAAGCATATGTATAGGCATAGACATAAGTAGAGAACCCAAAGGCACGTAGGGATCCCGAAGGTCACAGTCATAAATATAAACATAGGTGGTGATCCCGAGGGGACACTTGTCATAACGTGTACCCAAAGGTTCACGCCAATAGGGGTACAGGGCTATGATAAATAGGATAACAATTACCGTGACATAGCAGTCATCATGAACATAATCAACCATCACTATCATAATCAACCAGAGTTTCAATAATCATAACTAGCTAATGCAATAATCCAATCCATACAATAACAATAGTTCAGTCAATAAGTAACCATGAACATCAGCATAGACTCAGTAGTAAGTCCCTTACCTTGAGGATACACCTAAAAATGACCAAAGCCAAAGCCAACCAAAACACCCAATTCCAGATTTCCAACTACTAACTACTCCAATATCGACCTTCTCCAAAGCCCTTTCGAAAACGGATCCAAAGTGCAATGGTCGTAGTCATTCTCCATACTTCAAACAATGGGTCTAACCAAAATGGACCTTTTTAACCTGCTTGGATAGATTGCTTCCGATTTCAAAATCCTTCAAAGCTTGAATCTAAAACCTAAACTCAAACCCAATGAGTAACAATAATTAAAACAAACTCCAATGGGTATTCACGAAATTACAAGAAAATCAACGATACTTACCAAAACCAATCAACGATACTTACCAGGTCTAACCAAAATTTGAAATTCCAGCAATCCCACGAAAAGGGATGATGCTGGCGAAGCTGAATAGAGAGAGCAATTGGGCAGTGGCTGATCAAAACCGAATGGAATCAGATTGACTTATATATATATATATATATATATATATATATATATATATATATATATATATATATTATTTAAATTTTCGTTTTCCTTTTCCCAAAACATATGCAACTTATTTAATTTAATACTCCTCAACCCATCAAATCAAATATTTTTCAACCACCACCTAATAATTTATTTAACTAAAATATCTCCTAATAAATCAATTTTCCAACTTAGATTCAAGTTCTTAAATCTCACCCAATTTCAAATCTTCAAGTTAAATCCAACTTTTAAATCTCCCCAAATAAATTCAATTTTCCACTAATTGAATCAAATCCAAATCTTTTATCACGATTACTTTAAATTGAATTATTTTCTCAACATAATCCAATTAAAGCTTCAAAATTCAAAAAATTAACCAAATAATTCAAGATAATTAATTTTTTTTTTAAAAAATTACTTGAAAATTTGGGATGTCACAAATATATTAAAATACGTATTTGACAACCACTCAAAATAGCTTTTGAGACATTTTTAAACTGTTTTTATCAAAAAGTTTAAATAAAAATGATTTTTTTTTTAAGGAAATTAATTTTTTTCACTAATCAATCTAAATAGCCCTTTTAATCTTTAAGAAAACGGGGAGGAAGATGTAGGTTTTTTAGGTAAGGATAAAATTATTGAAGATGGTTTATGAGGTTTTATCGAACTATGAAATTCAAACTTTCTTAATTATGCGACTAAATTGATACTATATTCAAACCATTAGTTATTTTTTAAAAAAAAATTGTGGCTATTTGGAATGTTTTTATAGGTTGGCAAAACTCTTTTTTTTTGCGAGTATTTATTTTTCCTTGTTTAGTTATGTGGAGGTGACAAAACTTATTAGTTAGACATCTAGAAAATGTTTAATCAAGTCATATTACAATTACTTATATAGAGGATTTTCGAAATGGTAATAAATATCTTAATTTATATAGTTGGTACAATTTAGTTCTTAAGTAAAAATTTATAGTCTTTGGACGTTATTAAATAATAACTGATTTCCATAGTTAACTTGCAGTGAAAATATTATTAAGATTTAACGAAATTTTACGGACTATAACGACCAAAGTTGTTAAGTAATAAAAGTGGTATTTAATTTTGAAGAAAACTTTCATGATAGAAACTAAATTGTTATAAATTTCAAATACAGAGACTAATGGTTACTTATTAAAATTTAGAAACTATCTTTACAAATTTGAAATCACATGGGCTAAATCATTACCCACTAAAAAAATTAGGGACTAAATTATTTACATACTTCAAAAAAGATATGTAATGTGGGTCAGTAGGTGCATTGGAATATCCTAACTAGGTTTAGCACATTTGTAGTACCTTCATCATATCCTACTTCCTTTTTCTATAATCAATAATAAGTAGGGAAAAGAGTAACAAAAACGCTAGAGATAAGCTCGAAATATTTACATAAAAACACCTAGATTGAGAACAACAGATATAGAATTGTAATCTTTGAAAAATCTGGATCTAAAAGACCAACAACCCGTCAACATATACAAATGTCTTCACACAACTTAGCAAAATTGTTGAATCCGTCCGTGAAAGTGCGTCTATTTTGTTCACTTTAGATGGTCCAAAATTATTACTTCAGGAAAATTTAAGTTTTAGGGTCAAAAGTATTTTTTAACCCAAATAATATAACTATATGATCTAAAATATTTTTTTTGGGCTCTTTTTAAATGTAATAAAAAAACTAAATTATTTACAAGAATGACAAAATTTGAACCCAATCCAAAATGGATTAAATAATACAATAAAGACAATGTGAAATGACAAAAAGTCCAACCCATTACGCAAAAAAAAATCTCCCAAACCGGTTTGTGTCTGAATAAATTGCCAAAATAATCGCTGAAAGGGGGAAAAGTCGCAGATAGAAGTATATATGTGTCTATTTGTCATAGACACATCTAAAATTTCTATTAGATAGAATCTTCAAACTTTGTTTTCAATACATAATCAATAATATACTAATATATAATACAACTAGATTGTCGTTTGTGATGGAGTGAAGCAGCTTTAAGACAAAATTGAGAGTTTTGGAAGTCTGCTTGGACATAATTTGGTTAATTAAAGAAGTTGTATGATTTGTGTTTTATATATCGTGATAGACACCAATAGGCATTCTAGTTGTGGCTCAAGTTTGCAAGTCCTATAATTGTGATATTTTCTATTACATTGACTACATCTTGATGATCTTTTAGAATCACTATAGATAGGATAATACTTTGTTTTCTTGGTCGTCTGGCTTGACATTTAACAATAGGAGGTAATATTTTACTATGGTCATCTACAACCTTCCAATCTGAATGAATTCCAACAGATCGATCACAACTTTTATAGGTTGATGACAATGTTGCTGAATAATAATACACAAATGCATAAGAATAAATATTAACATCAAGTCTCCAAAGAACAACAAGTCCATGATCACATGGAATGTCATCACAATCTCATAATCGAAAACTGCAAGATCCTACTAGTTCGGTTTCACCAAGAACTATTTTTTTAGAGTATGCTACATTATGAAATGTTTAGTGATAGACAGAGATAGTTTTCTATCACTGTCTATCCAAAACTAATAGTAAAAATAATTATCACATATAGACAAAGATAGAGTTTTATCTCTATTTATCAGTGATAAATAAAGATAGAATTCTATCTCTGCCTACAACTGATAGACAAAGATAGAATTTTATTTCTGTCTATCACTGACTGGTTGATAGATTAAGTTTTCATGAAGCAAATTGAAAACAAATCTAAGAAAAAATACATTATACAAAGACAAACACAAACCAATACAAACAAATCAAAAACAGAAAAAATAAACCAACTAATGGAAGAAGAACAAACACATTATACAAATTAAAAGACAAACCAACAAGCATATTATACAAATAGAAAGACAAATCATTAATAGAAAGTGATAGAATTTTGGAAAACCTAGAAGAAGAAGAAGAAGAAGAAGAAGAAGAAGAAGAAGAAGAAAACATATCCATAGACAAACGATGGTTCAAATCGACAGAAGAAGAACGAAGAAAATTGAAAGAAGAAGAAAATCGAACGAAAAAAAAAAAAAAAAAGAAATTGACCACCGATATAAGAAGAAAATTGAAGAAAGAAGAAATTGGCGATCAATATGCATGCGACTTTTAAATATGAAAAGGGTAGATTGAGAATTTTTAAAAAATGAATACACAATTCTTGTGAGTTTCTGTCATTTTAGTTTT
>QLSR01001476.1:1307301-1380564 GCA_031780015.1 Citrullus colocynthis
TAATTTTTTCTATTTATAACAATTTCGCATCTCTTTTTATAAAAAATGAAATATAAATATATATATATATATATAAACTCCTCCGAGTTGAAAAACAATAATGATAGTAGTCGACATCAAAAGAAACAGTGATGAATTCCAAAAAGAAGATTGAATTAATTGTTAAAGGAATATAGAATATATTAAAATGAAAAACGGTGATAAATCAATAGAAACCAGCGATATAAAAAGAAATTCATAATAACGTTTTTTTTTATTTTAAAAAAATCATAATTCTGTTTTCATGTACTAGAACAACATTATTTGGAAAATTACACATGTAAAAAAATAGTCAGTGCTATGTAAAATATTGTGTATATGTTATAATGTTGAAAAGTAGTCCTAAAAATTATTTTACTGAATAATATTTTTTGCAAACAAATTTTAAAATATTGATGTTTCAATTGGATGGAAATATGGATAAAAATGATGTCAAAGAAAAACTATAAATATAATATATATATTTAAATGAATGGATAAACATTTTACCCTTTTAAAATAAGTGTATATTTTGTAGATACTTTTGCTATATTTTACAAGTTTTTTTTTAATTATTTTTTATGATATAATAAAAATGTTAATCTGACCTCATATCAATATCGAAACTATGAACATATGAAAATATCTAGATATCAAGATAAAAATTTTAAATTAAACCCCGTATAAAAAACAGACAAATGATTTGACATTTTAAAAATATGTTTACTCTATTTATGAATATTTGATATACATAGGAGGATATAAAACGCAAATTTCTCACGAAACCGAAAATGAAACGGTTAACAAATAGAATATATGAAGGAGCAAAAAGAAATTTAGTGGATGAAAAGAGAGGGAATTTTACAAAGGTAGGAAGAGGGTGTAGTTGAGGAGTAAATAATAGGACCAGCAAGAAAGAAAGGCAAAACCCTAAGGCCAAGGCTTTTTGTCCCAACTGGTCCTTTGATTCTCTAAAGAAAATGGCAGAGATTTGTTCTATCAAACTCAGTCCCCCCAAATAAAAACTAATTGGTTCCACCACCACATGTTCATCAATTTTCATTTAATGTCTCCTAAAAAGAAAAGCATTCTTCAACTTTGATGAGTAATGAGCTATTTTCTTTACAAAAAGAAATTATTATTTTTTAGTTCAACACCAGGAGAGAGATCGAGAGATCAAACCATTAACTTTTTAAGATGATAACATGTAGTGGTGTCGCCTTTATCCGTTGAACTAATTTGCTTCAATTATTTACAAGATTATCTATAACAACTTATAAAGATGATTTTATATATTTGTAACGCCTGAGTTTAGAAATGGTGTATGGATGAACCAAGATCACATTTGGATAAAAAGAACTTATGAGGATATGAAAGTATGATTGAGAAATGTTTAAAAAAACTGAAAATTGTTACATACCAACAAGGTACAACTTTTGTTCAGTGGCTCATTCATAATAATTCTAAATTAGCTTATGTTGGGTAACTTCCTAAGAATTTTCATAGGAAGCATGTGAGTGATGACAAAATATGCTAAAAGGACTTGTGTTAGTTTGTGAGGTAGTCTTCACTCCATCAAATGCCGAATTTAAAGAATTACAAGCTATGTGTGTGTGTGTATATATATTGGTTGATTCCATTCGCGATTTTCATTATAGCTAGAGATAAAGTTCAAGATTTTTTCCTTATTAACCACAGGTGCAAATTAGTAGCACAACAGTTAGCTTTCCATGCACGATGTCACATAGTGGTTAAAATTAAAAATGTGCTCGAAGATCCCACCATAAGCAACATTTGTTCTAAATTATGGTATCACCTCATTAAATCTTTTTTTTTTTAGTTCCACAATTATGGAGTGGGAGAACGAAACCATTCACTTTTACAATGATAGTTTTTTTTTTTTTTTTTAGTAATACAAAGAAGAACGAAACTAACAAGAAATCAAATCACTAGACATAGCAGCATCAATCCATGAGGAGTGATCTTCAAGCCATATACCAAAGATTTTGGTTCGTCGTGTATTACATTTCAGAATGTGAGCAATGACATTATAGATTATACAAGAAAAAAAAATTAATTTTTTTTTTTTTAATAATAGTATTGGAAAATAGTAACAATCATGGGCTTAATTGGTGGGAATTGAACAGCAACATGACATCAATCTCTTCCACCGACTCCTCAAAATGAAAGGTTAAAAAAAGTTTCATTTCTTTTGTCTCTTTACATTATTGCATCTAAATTAATAGTAATAATTCAAACCATTTTTTCTTCTCTAAATAGCAATTTTTGGATTCATCCTTTTCATAGTTCTAATCATATCGAGATAAAAGACTTAACTAATTTTGGTTTACAATTTAAATTAATTTTATGCAACTTTTGTTTTTCGAAACTATCAATAAAAAGATATCATCGATCAATTTAGTTAAATATTTAAGCTAAATAAACAATATGTTTTAATAAGTTAATCTTTTTCGAGATTATTTTAGTCATTATCTTTAAATTTTAGAGTTCATTTGATTTTGATTCATGAATTTTTAAAATATATATATTTTTGTACCTAAACTTTTTTAAAGTAATCTTTTTAATCCTTGCCATGTTACTTTTCTATCTTAAATCTTCTTTCTTTAATGTTTGTCTCTAATATGTATACTAGAAGTTTCCTCATTTATTTGTTATTTTTATTATTATTATTTTTTTTACAAGTTCAAGTTAAAATAGACACATCCAAATACAATAAACATGAAGTGTTTTAAAGAGCTAAGATTTAAACCTATGTTTTATATCTACATCATAATAGTTCACATGACAAAATAAATAAAAAAAAGGTTAAGGGATCAAGTTGATTAATATTTGATATCTTACTTTTTATCCTATATTTTTAGTGTAATATTATAAAAATAAATAAAATATGTGATTAACTTGAAAATAAAACCAATTAGAATATTAGATCTTTGGCTAAAATGCAAAATATTAAAATCTCCATCTCACATATTTTTATAACAAGTGAGGTAGGATATTATACAAGTTGAGCTATACTCGGGTTGATTCAATAGGTAATTATTACATAACAAAAGGAGAAAAACAAAACATAATTTCACTTCAAATTCAATAAAATAATGTGCATGGTTATGAAATTGAGAAAAAAAACAAATGAAAAGAGAATTAAATTTGGACATTTGAATTTTTTAATTTAGAATACATCTCTCATATGGTGTGGGAAGAAACTATATCCACCACTATGAGGAAAATCTCCCATGCTACTAATAAATATTTATACAAATACTACAACAAACCCCATTTCTACACCTTTTTTTTTTCTTTTTTTTTTTTTTTCTTTGGAGCTTGGTTCATCAAGTCAAAAAGTAGTCATCATGACACCAAAAGAAAAAAAAAAGAAAAAAACCCTCAAAAGGGTTAAAACAAGAAAAGAATTCAACCCATGAAAAAGGGTAAAAAAAAATAATAATACTAACAATAAAATAAAAAGAGAATATATAAAAAAAAAAAAAAAAAATGAGGAGGAGGAGGAGGAATTTGTGCATTTCGGGGGTGGTGGGTTCATTTGAGGGCGGCGGTGAGTGACCGGAAAACCACCTCTTCACAAGGAATTGTAAGGCCCATATGGTGGTGGAAGCCAAATTCCTCCTCGGCGAGGCGGAGGAGGCACTGAAAATCGGGGTGAGTCAAGAGCGAGATCGGGACGACATATCGGCTCCGATTTTCGCCGACGTAAACGGCGAAATGTCCCTTGGGAACGCCGTCGTAGGCTGATGTCGCCGCCGTGGCGTCTTGCTTCCGGCCTAGGCTTGAGCAGCGTTTGACGATTTGCTTGAGAGCGGCGGGTTTCGGAATGGCCATTTTTGGGGGAATTTTGGGGTCCGATTTGGAAAGGGATTGGGAGTTTAGGGTTAGGTATTTATGGAGAGAGCACGGAACTTGTACTAAGAGAGAGAAGAAGAAGAAGGTGGGAGCCATGGCGATGGGGTGCAGTCGCCATTGTTGGACCTTCAAATGACATATGGGGACCCTCTGCTTTTGTGGCTCTGCTTCTTCATTACTTCTCTCTTCTCTTCTTTTTCTCCTGATATTTTCTTTTCTTTTTTCTCTTTCTCTTTTAAAAAATTATAATAATAATGAATGCCCATTATATATCTATATTTAGTGTAAAAAAATACCAAGTGATATTTTATGTGTCAGGTAATCACACATCCTAGATTTCAATAGGATTTTCAGAAATTTTTATTTTTATTATTTTAATATTTTATTATTTTCTTTTCTTTTATTTATTATATTTATTTTATTATTATATTATATTTTCTCTATATCTGCATTTTTGTTATGCTCCTCAATTTTACGATATTGCCTATATTTTTTTCGTAGTACGTAAATTTATATAAAAGAAACAATTAAGTTTTTAGATTTTGGCGTGTAACAATTTAGGCTGCATCTAGAATAAATTTTCAAATGTTTAATTTAAAAAATAAGTTATTTTGAAAGAATATAAATGTTTGACAACCACTCAATCGATTTTGAAAGCTATTAGTGTTTTTATTTTAAATAGTTCTTATCAAAAATGTTTAAATGGAAATAAATTTTTGAAAAATATTTATTTTTTAAGTTAATTCAAACAAGCACTTAATACCGTTGTACGTTAAATTTTGAAACGATTTAATTTCTATGATGGAAATAAGATGTAATGAGATTTCTAACATGAATGAATTGATACATTAGCTAGGGACTCCCTATTTTTATGAAAAATACAAAGTCTCTATATCATAAAATAATAAAAATTCACATCTTTTGAAGACATAAAGACTAAATTGTTACCAATTGAAAAGTAGAAATACTAAATCGTTACTGATTAAAGTTTAAAGACTAATAGTTGTAACAAAATTGAAAATATATGGACTAAATTGTTGTCTTCATTAAAGTTTAGGGATCAAAAGTATTTTTAACTTTTTTTTTTAATGTTTTGAAAATAACAATTTAATCTTTCAATATTTAGTTAAGTAATTTTAACTTTTTTTTTTAATGTTTTGAAAATAATAATTTAGTCTTTCAATATTTAGTTAATAGTGATTTACCCTCTATATTTTTTAATTTGCAACAATTTGGTAGTAAAACATATTAAGATTTAGTGAAATTTCCTGCACATTTATATCTGTAGATTGATGTTGATTAAATATCCAATTTAATTTGTTGATTGAACTATAAATATTAAGGCCCATTTGGATTAACTTAAAAAATAAATATTTTTTAAAAATTTATTTTTATTTAAATATTTTTTTTATAAGAACGATTCAAAATAAAGACAATAATAGTTTATATTTCTTTCAAAATGACTTATTTTTAAATTAAACACTTGAAAATGTATTTCAAACACATCGTAAAAATCTATTTAGACTAACTTTCTATAACTTTACGACGAGTATTATTGGATTGGGAGGATTTTGTTTGGTTGGAGTTATTAATTCTTTTACTTATGTTTGGTTATGTTACTTCTTGTTTGTTTATTTTTTTAAAAAAATTAATAAGCGTTTAAAGACATTTTTTAAGCGCTAAGAAAATCAATGCACCTTGACATTTAGTTTTGATAAAACTATCACACGATAGAGACTAAATTGTTTCAAATTTAAGAATATAGTGATGAAATAAATGGTTATTTGCACGAAAGTTGAAGAAAACAATGTTTTTTTTTTTTTTTTCAGCCTTTATTAACAACTATTACCTTGTACATGGTTTACATGATGGTTTGATTTTTTTTCTTTTTTGAGTACAACAATTACAAGGTGGAGGATTGAACCTCCGACCTCTAGAAACAAAGCTTATGCCAATACCATCGAGTCAAATTCACTTTGGCATAATTTGATATTTTATGCATTGTCATTGTCTCTTAATAATGGTTGGTTATAAATTTGAAAATTTGCATATAATTTCTTATTAATTATCATATACAAATTTATAATATTTTTATAATTTTTTTAAACTTTTGTACCTCCAATTATACAAAATTACAAATAGTTAACCACATTGTTGTGACCTCATAAAGTCAATTTGTCCATCAATAATTTTTACCTTACGATGCCTCACAAGTGAAAATGATGAGGAAAGATTTTAGAATGAATTGATGTGACTCAAATTTTAACAAAATGCTATTTCCTTTTGAATGGTTTGCTCACATGAACTTTTTTGGTATGAATCAATTCCACCTTGATTTGTATATGAACAAATTCTTCACTAGAGATATTCATGGAGCGGGCATGGGTCAAGAATAGTTTTCTCGTTCCTGTTTCTTCTTCTATTTTATTTTTCGTTCTTATGAGATTTTTCATTTAATTTTGCGAGATTGGGTTCCTTAAAAAAAAAAATTATCTCATGTGTAGTTTTTTTTTTAAGAAAAAGATACATTAGATTAAATAAAAATTATCTTGGTTATTAAACATTAAAGATTGAAATTGCTTGAGCATGATTGTGTCTAATATGTGGCTGATCTCAAGAAAGTGAGATGTCAAATTAGATTTCCAAAATTTATTATACTCTAGCATATAAGTTTCATATAAGAAGATTGTTGTCTCAGGATGCATCAATCTTTGTGCATTTCAATCTAATCGCACACAAAACAAATTCAAAAATAATTTTAAAAATAAACAAGTAAGAAGAATTTGTCATGTGACAATTTATGATTGGACAATTAAATAAGATGCACAAAGATGAGCGTAGCCTACAATAATGCATCTAAATAAATATCATCTACTAAACTTATAACAACTAATGATGGATGCATCTCAAATTACTTTTCTCTCTCTCTTCTTTCTCTTAATTCTTACACAATTAATAGATCCCAAAATGAACAATCCCATAAAATTTATTAGAATCCATAAGCTCAAATAAAACTATATAAAGAAATTAACTTTGGTTAAAGTCAAATTTAATTGAAACCATCATGAATTCACCTAGTAATCAATAATGTTGATGGATTTAATAAAGTGCTTAGAAAAAAAATGAGTTCAATCCATAATAGTCACACATTTAAATCAAACATTCTACGATTTTTAGAATTAGACAAGTTGTTATAAGAACAGTTAACTGATTAAAAGATTTAAAATTAGTTTGGAGTTGTAATTTGGAAAAGGAAAATGGGAAACATATAATGATAATCAGTACTCACATGGCATAAGGAAAGCCCAACCTACCACACTAAAATGAGTCATAAAAATTGATAGAAAAGGAAACAGAAAAAAAAAATTGGGTGATTTATTGAAGAAGTGGGGTTTATGAGAGAAAGTGACTTATTAAAACTATGTTCAACACAACTTCAAACTTTCTAAGGCGAAATTTCAGGCTAAATGGATTATATTTATTATTTGTATTTTATTTTATTTATTTATTTATTTTATTTATTATTATTATTATTATTTTTTTGTGTGTCCCAAAAGACAAAAGTATACCTTCTCTCATTTCTCTCTTTTCCTTTTCATATTCTCATTCATTCAACATCTTCACCCATGTTACCCAATTGTTCCATTTCAATTATTCCTTCTTTTCATGACGGATATTTTTATGACTATCTTAATATACTTTACTTAGGGTTTTTTTCAGAGAAATTATCGTAAATGACAAAACTGTTGAAATTATTTACAATTAATAGCAAAATACACAATCTATCTGGATAGATCGCGGTTTATCACAGATAGGGAGTGAATTTTGCTATATTTGTAAATATTTTGGTTCATTTTGCTATATTTGAAAAGAGCCCTTATTTTCAAGTATAGCAAAATGAGCTAAAATATTTACAAATATAAAAAAAATTCACTGTTTATAAATGATAGACTGCAATAGGCCACGATGGGCTTCTATTGCTCAGACAATAAAAATTTCGTATATTGGTAAATGGTTTAAAGTTTGAGATCTTAGACCACGATGGGCTTCTATCGCTTAGACCACGGTGAGCTTATAGTTCTAGCTCACTTTTTTCGCTCTTGCTATTATTTTAAGGTTACTTTTTAACTGATCTTGTTCTGATTCTTACTCACTCTCTCACTCTAGCTTGTCCTCCCCACTTTGTTTGTTTGACATATGAAAACAATTCTATTTGTTGCCACTAGTCATTGCACATTGTTAAAGGAAGAAAAAGCAACGACTCCATTTTTCGTCGTCATCATAGGAAGAATACAAGGAAAAGAGTGTTGTTGTTGCCAAAGATGAAATATAGAGAAGAGATCTAGAGGAAAAAAAAAAAAAAACACAAAGAAAGGATGATTTAAAGAGAGAAATTGAACCAAAATTGAGAGAGAAAGGAAGAAAAGAAAATATTAAAAAACGTTTAAAAAGAGTTATAAAATCTTAAAATTTTAAATCAACGTATCAAATAATCTAGTGGGGAGGGCGATTCAATTTGAGATCATATAAAGAAACTTGTTATTTTGAAATTGTACGTCCCTACATCTATTTTTAGAATAGCATTAATGGCTAAAATTATTTAAATTGTAAATTTAATGTAAACTTGACAATAAATAGGAAGAGAAATATAGAACAAATTAATGTATACTTTTTCATTTGTCAGTCTAAAAGAAAACAACTTCACACCAAAAATTGTCAGCAACAGTATTTTATATTAAAGATTTCTTGTAGCAAATGTGACGAATCAATTGATGAATAATGTTTTTTTTTTAAAAGAAAATAAAATTTATCAATTTAGTGGTCAAAATTTTGATTCCTACATAGTCACAATTGTCTTAGACAAAACATTGGTCAAGGGGTTAATAAATTCGAAATCTAAACTCAGATTCAAATGGTAATATTCTCAAATAGAAGTTTATTATATAATTAACCAATTAAATTGATGGCACTTAAATAAATGTATATTATTCTTAACACTTTAAAGAAAAGAAAATCATTTTATAACTATTTAAGTTTATTTATTTATTTATTAAGATTATAAACATTATCTTAGGATTTATTTAATTTGTTTTGTGGTCTACATTGTAGTTGTGGTTTTAAAATACAAGTTAAAATTTAAAAACTAAAAGAAAAACATTTGTTATTGAAATTTATCAAAGAAATCAAATGTTTTCTTATGTAGGGAAAAAAAAAAAAAGAAAAGAAAAGAAACTAGTATTTATCAACAGAACCTTGTGTTACATTACAATTTAGAAGCTTTTCAAAAAAGTGAAAGTACTCACATTCAACATTAAGTACTTTGTTTAAAAAAGAAAGTTTGATTTAGTAACTTCGATTTTCAATTTTTTTTCTCCTTAAAAATACATATAAATCATATTTGGACCCAATAATTTTTATTCAAAAAGGATTTTTGGTACGATCATAATAAAAATATTTTGATAACATACAAAAAAGAGTCATTATTAGATGCAACCTAATCCCATTTATTTCTCGACACATAGTAAAAAAGTAATATATACAAACAAAAATTTTGTCACGTGACAAATATTTGTGGGACAACTATTTGGGTTGTACATAATTGTATAGGACCTTGACGACACCCAAACTTTTTTTCTACAAATACTACTTTGAAATATAATCGTAAATATTTTTATTTTTAAATCTCTTGACAAAAACATCTAATCTGGTTTCATCCTGGTTGAAATAATTAGTTTTAGATGTTAATTCAGTAGGATTCAGATAAATTGTTGAGGTATGTTAATAAATGAGATTGTTACTCTTGTTAGTCTTTAACATCACTGTATATCCACATAAATGTCTCCACCACCCTCTCTATTGGAGTTCATAAGAAAAGCAAATTATAGGGATAGCTGGCACAATTATTTCAATAAATGAAGGGGTGTCCTATATAGTACATTAGGTTAGAAATTAATTAGTGTCCATTTTAAATTTTTAATTGTTATAGTTTGGTTGACATAAAATACATACAAACAACTTTAGAATCAAATTAAGGATCGATTTCTCCACTCTAGATATTGTACAAAATTAAATCATTAATGTAAAAGTAAGATCCTCTTTCTTACACTTCATTCAAGAGAGTTATATTATATTGTTAGTAGCAATTTGATGACGAGCATCACCTCAATTTTGTTATAGTGTTGATATAATGTTATATTTACTATGATCCATTAATTTGAGTTTTTGAGTTGATTGATGATCGGTGATTTTGATTAATATGTTAGAATAAAATGTACTGAGATTTATAAAGTAATTTCTCACCAATTAATATCCACCTTGTTGGATCTTTAAGAAATTTTCAAGTACTTCCACAAGCGAACGGGAACGTTAGAGTGTTCATACAATATTAAATTTATCATAATTATTCATCAACTTAAATTTTTGGGTTGATTAGTCATTTAACATCGATTTTGAGTCAAAAAGTTAAACCAACTTTAAATGATTGACTCAAGTCATTGAATCTTTTAAGAAACGTGGATGATATATATGATCATAATCATAAATTGTAATACATAGGACATAGAACTAAAATAATATGCAATGTGAAGTATATATTATTAGGTAAAGACAAATCGAAATGAGCAAAAGAAAATGGTCTCTAAAAGATCTTAGGTGGGTTCTAAACACATTAAAACCAATGAGAAAATCTCAAACTAAAACTATCTCTCGAGAACTTTGTGAATAAAAAAGGAAGGGATTCCCACATGGTCCCTGCTGAATTTTGAGCCACAAAATCGAACAATTGTAACCAAACACAAGCTCGTTTTCGAGGTAGTACGTATGCAAATTAAATGATGCACATATCGTCCTCGTCCTCGTCCCCGCTCGGGTGGCTCCATTTACAGCAAAACTTTGAAAGTTATAGCTTTCTCTCTCTCTCTCTATCTCCCATGTTCTGAGGCTCACATCCTATCTACGAAAGGGAGAAAAAAGAAAAAAGGGGAGAAAAAGTGGGTTTGTAATTTTGTGTTTGTTTGTAATTGATACGGCAAATGTCCTTTAACTTTATGTGTTTTTTCTTCTTGTTCTTCTTATGTTGTGGTTTAATATTTTTGTGGTTCTTCTCTTCTAAAAAAAGGCAATAATTTTTCTATGTATAGAGAGAGCCAAAACTTATTCCCTACAAACTCACATGCCTTTCTTCTTCCATTAGATATGACCAATAAACCAATTCTATTTTCTTATTCCCTTTGGTGACTTGAGAATCTCACTCCAATAATGTAAAAACATTACCCATTACTTATCATTTTATTTTGTCCACTTTCATCCATCTAAATCGATATAGATTTACTTTTTGGCTCAGTCTCTTAAATGTTGATTTGAAGAAACCCTATAAAAGTTTGCTTACTTTTATAACTTTTTTATTCTATCTTAAAACAACAACATATTCTTTGTTGGGAAATATTTGTATATATGCATCTTCCGTTGCACCGATTTTTTTTAGGTTACCTTAATGATCCAACCACAATTTGTCACATGTAAACATTTTTGTTTTTGTTTTTCATACTTTTGAGCTTTTAAACTGGTGTGGATGGATTGGATTGCAAAACAAATGAGTACAATCCATAATACACATATGTTTTGCTTTATTCTTATTCCTACATTCAAGACCTTCTATTTAAATCAAGGATAGATGTTTGCAACTCTAACCAAACTTTGCCTCAACCACATAAGATAATAAAACAGAATTTCTGGGTTAAAAAAAGAAAAAAGAAGTAAGAAGCACCCCTAATTTTGATGCAAAAATAAATGGTGTTTTTTTGGATAATGTGTGGGGTAAAGAGATCGAACCTCTAACTTCAAGATAAATATAGTGCATGCTTAATATCAACGGTTGAGCTATGTTCATTTCTATAAGAAAAAAAAAAGGTTAAAACAACTGTTGGAATGCCCTAATCTCGACATATAATTGTATCTATGTTATTTACATTATTTTCCAATTTGGCCATAAGGTTTAGAGAAATGTGCTATATAAACTTTTTAACTCTACTGACGCATCTAAATATGTAATCAAATATTTTCTCTCTAATAATAAACTGTTCTTTCTCTTTGTTTGTAACGTAGTTAATTAATACATTGTTTGTGAACTATATAAATATTTGTGTTGAATTTCTCTACACTTTAATTTACGTTACCTGTTTTCTTTGTTTGTCGATTTCATAACAAAAACAACAATAATGATATTTTTTAAAAAAATGTTTTTTGAATTCAACAATATTCATAATAAAAACTTTGAAATTCTGATCTGTTCAAACTTTTAACTTCTTAATCGAGAATCGTGATTAAGTAGGCTGGTCACTATTTATTTTGAGAAAAAGAAAGAAAAGAAAAGAAAAGAAAAGAAAAAAGATTAAATTAAATTGGTGGTAGAGATAGGTGCGGCAATGGGGTTTAGAATTTTCTCTTCTTTAGGGTTTGATGTTGACAACACTTTTGTTTGGCACATGAAGCCCACGTTAGCCTCTCTTACTCTCGTCATTTATTTGTAAAGACAACTCCATATACGTATTCATATTTATGTCCCAATCTTTTTTTTTTTTTTTTTTTTTTTTCTTTTTCTTTTTAAATTTCTTTCTCTTAATTTAATTTCTATATTGCATTTAAAATATCCAGACACATACGTTGTGGTCATGATTTTGAAAATGTTGATGGACTATGGACAAAATGCTAATATTCATAAATATTTCAAAAAAATTAAATAATAAATAAATATTTTACGCTTTTTTAAACAAGTTAAAATGATTATTAGTTATTCTTATATTATATTTATATTATAGACATTTTGTTCCTTATTTTGTTTTTGTGTTTCATAATTTATCTATGATATAGTGAAAATGTCGATTAATTATCTCTTATGTCAAAGTCAAACTCATGAAAATATAGAAATATTGATGGGAATGTTGACTTATCGATAGCGTAACGACCTGACTAACAACTATCTAATCGGACCATTTCCCATTGCGTGCAAAAGTTCGAAAAACGACACTATGCAAAATGGTAAAGAAGAACCCATGTTTTCATGGAATTACCACTTGTAAATTCAAGAAATCAGTGAAATAACAAATAAATAAAATCTTGGTTTGGGGTACCCCTAAGGAAACAATAAAAACAAACTTCATGAATGAAAATTAGCATAAATAAATAAGGAAGATGAGTCGCAATACATGACTAGATAGTTTGGACAAAAAAAAAAAAAAATCTCATATAAAACATGAAAACTATGCGGAAGCTGCTACGGGTCCCGTGATGCCATCAAGGATTCTTTTTGTCATTCGCCGGCACATTCCTTCCTTTACCTAAAAAATATATAAGAGAAAAGGATGAGTAATTATATTACTCAGTAAGTAACCCCACTGCTGGGGTCGGGCTAGGCACCTATGTCCATTAAGTGCGTCAAACATGGGAGACATGCATATCTATCACACATCATACTTCTATAAGGAAATGGTTAGACCCGCCTCACCGTTGGTTATGGATGCCCACAAACCTCTAGTGAGTCCCGAAGGAGACACTTATCTCTGGTGATCCCGAAGGAACAACCTCTAGTGAACCCGAAGGAACACATCCTCTGATGATCCCAAAGGACCACATCCTCTAGTGATCCCGAAGGAACACAACCTCCGGTGGACACCCAACCAACGTAGGGGAGTAACCACTACTTATCGTACACGATCAATAAAGTTCATAATCGTTCCATAACATGGATTCATATGCTATCAGTAAAGTTCATAATCGTTTTACAACATAGGTTCATACACTAACGGGCACATATAACTTTAAGACATGGAAATCGCATACAGGCAAAGTATCTCAAAAGTGGCTCTAGAAACTTTAAATTAAATTATTTTTACTACGAAAAACAATACAGGCAAAGTTCATAATCGTTGAGGTAAATTCTCCTATTAAGTTGATTTAAGTCATTTGGCATCATTTGTAATTTGTTGAAAGTGGAGAAATTTAATTTTCAGTAATAAAAATAATTTAATTTAAATTAAGGAATTAAGTTGTAAAATTGGAATTAAGGAAATTTTTGGAATTTGGCAAGAGATAATTCATCTTTGGAGAAAAAAAATGTAAATAAATAATAACAAAATAAAATAAAATAAAGGAGATTTTATTTTGTTTGGGGAAAAGAGATGAGATTTTATTTTGTTTGGGAAAAGAAAAGGAGATTTTATTTTGGTTGAGGAAAAAGAAAAGGTGAAATTAATGGAAAGAGGGATTAGGGTTATTATAAATAAACCCTATCGATTTGCATGCAGAGTAAAAAAAAAAAAAAAAAGAGAAAATAATTCCTCCCTCCTCTCCCTCACGCGTCCTCGCTGCCGCTTCCAACTTTTTTCTTCTTCTTCTGCGTCGGTGTCCTCGACGCCTCCAACTTTTCTTCTTCTTCTTCTTCTATGTCCGTGTCCTTGATGCCTCCAACTTTTCTTCTTCTTCTTCTGCGTCCGTGTCCTCGACGCCTCTAACTTTTTTTTCTTCTTCTTCTGCGTCCGCGCGTCGCCGGTGTCCTTGCCACCTCGTGTGTTTCGTCTGCTGGCTCGCGCTCACCGCCGTCCTCCTTCGACAGCTGACGTCGTCGTGGGTCTTGCTGTCGTCGTGAGTCTTGCCGCTGCCGTGGGTCTGCCCTTCCATCTGTAGTGGTTTGCTTGCGTTGTCGTACCGTGGGTTTGCTCTTTGTTGGTGGTGTTTTGCGGCGTGGCTGAGATCGTCGTCTTTGGAGTAAGGCGTTGGTGTTTTCCTTTGACTACTCTGTATGTGGGTTTAGAAATTCTAAGTGTATTTTCTCTTGGAGTGTGTAGACTGTTGCACGAACTGGAGAATTGGAAGCAGGTGCGACAACTTTGTGTTAAACCATCCTTTGGATAAAGATTCTCTTGAATTAAATTTAGTTTCTTTTATGGGTAGGTCAGTGATTAACTCAAGCTAGGAATTTTGCTTCCAGTTTTATTCAGGAATTTTTGCAAGGAATTACGGTACGTTTAGCGATTTAGACGTAGGCTCAAGGTAAGTAATCTTACTACCTGAACCGCCTTCGGGCCATATGTATAGTTGCCATGATGTAGTAGGTTTCTAGAGCCACTTATGAGATACTATGCCTATATGCGATTTCCATGTCTTAAAGTTGTATGTGCCTGTTAGTGTATAAACCTATGCTGTTAAACGTTTATGAACCTTACTGTTAGTCTATGAATTCATGTGATGGAATGATTGTGAACTTTATTGATCATGTACGATGAGTAGTGGTGACTCCCCTACGTTGGTTGGGTGTCCACAGGAGGTTGTGTTCCTTTGGGTTCACTAGAGGATGTGATCCTTCGGGTTCACTAGAGGATGTGATCCTTCGGGTTCATTAGAGGTTGTGTTCCTTTAGGTTCACCAGAGGTTGTGTTTTTTCGGGTACACCAAAGATTTGTGTTCCTACGAGATCACTAGATGTAAAAGTTTCCTTCGGGACTCACTAGAGGTTTGTGGGCATCCATAACCAACGGTGGGGCGGGTCTAACCATTCCCTTATAGATGTATGACGTATGATAGATGTGCAGGTCTCACATGTTTGGCGCACTTATTGGGTATAGGTGCCAAGCCCGACCCCGGTAGTGGGGTTACTTACTGAGTAATAAAATTACTCATCCTTTCTTCTTATGTATTTTTTAGGTAAATGAAGGAATATGCTGGCGAATGACAGGAAGAATCCTTAATGGCATCACGGGACCCGTAGCAGCTTCCGCTTAGTTTTGCATGTTTTCTTTTATGAAATTTTGTCCAACTGCCTAGTTTTGTTTTGAGACTCGTCTCCCTATTTGTTTATGTTGAATTTCATCTATGAAGCTTCTTTTATTGTTTTCCGTAGGGGTACCCCAAACAAAAATTTTATTTATTTATTATTTTGCTGATTTCTTGAATTAGAACAAGTAGAAATTTTTCATGAAAAACATGGGTCTTTCTTTACCATTATGCATAGTATCGTTTCTTCGAATTGTTGCATGCACTGAGTAATGGTCTGATTAAATAGTTGTTAGTCGGGTCGTTACAAAACTGGGAGTACAATTCCCCTAACTTAAGTTACTCATCAAACCTAATCCGTCATAAGTAAATTCAAAGTTCATTTGAGAGAGTCCTTACCCAAACGTGGCTAAACTCGCAGTTTTCTCCAATCCTATGAACCAAGGTAATCGCCGACCACCTATCAAGATTCACCAATTAATTCATATTCCCAAAAGTTTACCGAACTACGCCACTATCCTACTCGGGTTCGAGATACTCACCTAGGAAATAATTATTCAGCGACCGACGGTCAGGCGAGCAGTTAGTCGTAGCTGAGAGCGAGATTCTGAGCAAGAGCGAGAGTTTGAGCGAGAGAGCGAGAGCGAGAGTCTTAGCGAGAATGAGATTCTGAGCGAGAAAGTGAGAGTCTGAGCGAGAGCGACTTCCGGGAAAAATAGAATCTGTCAAGGCGAGCGGCAACTGAGAGAGGGACAGCTGAAACAGAGGTAAAGAGGGAGTGTGGCGGCGGAGAGGCAAAACAGGAAAAGGAAGAGAGAGCGTGAAGGCTCCTTATAATTCATTATTAAGTGCACACAAAACCCAAGGAGAGGCAAAACATACTGTTCATAATTCATTAAGTGCACACAAAACCCAAGGAGGCTCCTTATAATAACCCTAATCCTTTCCCCTATTACACCTCATTAATTCCCCCTTCTTCTTTTTCCCAATAAAATAAAATCTTCCTTACTTAATTTCTCCCACCAAAATAACATCTACATTAATATTCTTTCCCTATATGTTTTATACTTAATTCATTTCTTGAAACTTTCAAACTTTTTCTTAAATACAATTAAAATCTCACCAACCACTCCAAATACAAAATTTAAAACTTAATTCCTTAATTCCAAATGATGCAAAGTGACTTAAATTAACTTAATAGGAGAATTTACCTCAATGATTTGGGTTGTCACAGATAGAAATTTAATACCATGAGTACTGTAATTTTAGTGATAGACAATTAGAGGTTCTCATATTCAAAGAGTCCTTAATTCCAATTCGTTAGAGTTTTCGTATCATAAACTTAGATAAATATTGTGGTTGTTATCTTAAATTGAACAATTATTGCAATATCTTTCCTTCTAATCAATAAACTTTTTTTTTTTCTTTTGAAAAACTGTTTGATAGCATTGAAAATTCATAAACTTTTTTTTTTCCTTTTCAAAAACTGTTTGATAGCATTGAAAATGTGTTATCTCACTCACTTAATTCGGGGTCGTTCTTACATTTTACTAGTTTATTTCTTGATTTTACAGGTATTGCGCATAATTTAGGTAAAAATATAGCTCTTAGCACCAATTCAGGGACAAATGAGCTTGCTTGGAGGTTTAGAGGGTCAACTGGGGCAAGAAAAGAGCATTTTGAGCATAAGGAGGCTAATGTCGCGACGCAATTGTCAGAAGCACATGTTTTCGTGATGGGCAGACAACATCGCGATGCTCCAAACTTATTTCGCGTGTTTTCACTGTCAACGCTGCAACACCAATGTGTATTTTCTTATATTTTCCCTAGTCGTTGCATCTTTTCGTTATGTTTTTACACAAATTTTCATGCCCCATTTAGAGATCTCCTCTGTATTCTTCCTCCCCTATCTGATTCAAACGATTTTTTACATTTATTTGGTAGATTCGAACATGTATCAAGGCTAAGGTACTATTATCTAGCTCAGGATTTAGGATTATCTCTTGATTTGTATCTCATGAGGTTATGAACAATTTTGACTTGTAATTTTATGGTTTATTGAATTCTAGTTATAGATCTACAACTACTACGTAATTGTTAGGTTCTTAGATCACCAAGTAACAAAGGTTAAGTTAGAATTGTAGATTAATTTGACAATTCTGACTCAATTACATTCATCTATCTAACTTATGAGAGATTCGCATCAAACACTTAATTAGAGCTTTCCAAATTATTTTGCGTCTTAGCAATAGCCTTAGACCTTAATGCTAATCAGTTTGCATGTTTAGGATGCTTTTCATTTAAACACAAGAATCATTTGATTGCTAGGACATCCTTCTAGCCTTTCTAGAATTGACTGGCTAAGTTTAACCAATAAAATTGCAATGCATTCGATGATTAAGTAGCAAATTGGGAGTAGTCTAAATTTACCTCGAGCTAGGTTTTTGTCTCATTGATAATTTAAATCCAACCAATTCATATCTTGATTCCCTTTATTATTGTTTTTCTTTAAATTTTAAACAAAATCAATTCGACAAACCCCCCTTTTGGTTACTTAACAACAAGCATTTTGGGAGAAAAATTGACCGGCTCTCTATGGATCGACCCGTAACTGCACTACTACTATTGAATTAAAGTAGAAAACGAAATTATTATTTTATTGAATCGAAAGTTTCGACACTTTTGGTTCACCACTATTAAAAAAATATTCTTGTGTGCACTTAATGAATTATGAACAGTATGTTTAAGTTTAATTATGTAATTGATAGGGTTTTAAGAAAAAGTTCCATTAAATTAATTTTTTTAAAATTTATTTGTTTATGAAGATTTAGGGTTGTTTTCAATATAGGAAAATAAACCAAAATATTTACAAATATAGAAAAAAATTTACTGTTTATCTGCAATAGACTGCAATAGACTACTATATGTGTCTATCTATATCTATTGTTCGCAGTCTATCGCAGATATACTATGATATTTTGCTATTGTTTGTAAATATTTTCAAGAGTCTTGTCATTTAAAAGAATTTTTCAAAGATTTATTCGACGCTCAATATCCTATTTTGATTGAGTATATCCTATTTTGATTGAGTATATGATTACGTGCAAGAGCTTATTTTTATTAAAATTAGTGAGTTATTTTTTATTATTATTATTATTTGTTTTACTTTGCTATTTGTTAAAGTTGATATGGATGGATATACTGAAAGTTGAATAGGTTTATAGTGATATTAACGATGTTGAGTTGAACAGTAAAAATGGATAAAAAAAAAAAAAAAATCCATTCTTGACCATAATGATGAAGAAAATTTCTGCATTTCAACATTTCAACATTTCCATCATTTTGTAATGGAAAAGGACATGGGATCTCTAAATGGAATTGGTGAAATTGAGATTCTCTTTCTATGAGAAAATTGAGTGTCTTTGATTTGACATTAGATTTCGTCACCGACATCATCATTTTGACCATAAAGTCATTGCATAACATTTTTTCTTTTACCTAAAAAAAATGTTAAATTATAAGTTTAATAACTTTAGAAATAACACCTTGTAGATTCTTAAATTTTTAATTGTGCATCTAATTAATCTTTATGGAGTCGTTTGATTTAAGATTTTACTTATATGGGAATAAAGAATGATTGGGAGTAGGATGCCTAACTATTAGAATTTTATAAACAAAAATTATGTTTGTATTTAATTTATGAAATAAAGCATGACAATTTTATATAATTTTGATAGATGAATTAATTAAAATATAAGAAGCAATCAATATATTGATAAAAATTAATTAATTAATAATCAATAATAATTTTAATTATAAATATTTAAAGATTGGGTAATTTATAATTAAATTAACCAATTAATATATTTAATGAATATACAATCTAATACTTAATTACTTTTAATTAATTACGTTCAAAACTAATAGTTTTAATTTTGGAAAATTATTATAAATTGAAAAAATGTCAAACTATCTAAAAATATAGAAAAATTTCACTGTCTATCCGTGATCATTGGGTGATAGACCTCGATAGACTTCTATTGCTAAGTGATAGAAGTGTATCGCGGTATCGTGGTTCGATAGTGAAAATTTTCTATATTTGTAAATATTTTAGACTCATTTTAATATATTTGAAAACAACCCTTTAATTTTAATGAAGTAATATAGTAAAATATATTGTATAAAAAGTGAAAAAAAATAAAATAAAGATATGAGAGATTAATAAAGAATACTAAAAAAAGATTTTATAAATATGATATGTTAATAATAAATGATGTAATAAAAATTAATCTCAATAAATAATTGTTTGATAATAAAAAAAACAATAAGTATCTAAATTATTATTATTGAAAAATGATTTATTGTACTAACTAAATTTAACTAATCTTAATTTACTAAATAAAAATATTTAAGATATTGGAAACTAATTAATTAATAATTTAGGTAAATAAGTAATTGCATTCATTTTTAAAAAATTATTTTAAAAAATAAATTAAGTAAATATTTTAATTGATTATTATTTATTTATTAAAATAAACAATTATATTAATTTTTAAAATTAATATTAATTATTAACTCTATTGAAAATAAAATTATCTGTAAAATGAAAAACACAAGAAAAGGAGAAAAGAGAAAATTCACACTTTTGGATGGGAAAACAAAATCCTTGTGTATGGGAAATATGAGGATGACTTGGGAATAGCTTATTTCCAAGAAAAATGTTAAAAATTGTGTAACAAACATGGGCTTTGGATGCATGTGTCAATTCCTATCCAGAAAATACTCCAACCAAATGACCGTTAAGAGACTATTTGGAGTGTTGATTTTAATAGTTAGTGGTTATTATAATATGTGAGCTATAATCCTCTGTGTTTCGGGGTTGCAGGCTATTTTAGTCTAAGTTACAAACAAGTGGAGAGGATGGTTACAAAATGGTAAACATAGTAGAAAATGAGAGTTTTCAAACAGTTTTACTATAGCTAAGTGTGATTTATAATAATTGGGAACTTCAACTATTATAATGACTTGCCTCTACTCTAGGCCAAGTCTTGAGGCTCGACCTTGCCCATATATGAGGCTAAGGTCATCACAATGCAATGTCACATCTTTTTTCATCATCTTTGGTGCCCAACAACACAACCTCAATACTTCTACATCAATTTGGAACTTAACCAAGATGAGTCAAAACAAGCTTAAAACATTATATTGGGGCTTACTGGGTGATGCAGACACTTGTTGGGACTTTTCAAGACACAATAATGCTTATCGGGTTCCATGGCCTACTTTGGTGCCTACTGGGCTTCTATGAGCCTAATGGTTGCCTATTGGATTTTACCAGGTCATTACAATGCTTACCAGGACAACTCGGGCAAGTATTGTCCCAATCGAGAACTATCGAGTCCCACTGATGCTGCTGAATGTCATCCCGAGTGTTAAGATGTCATCAACTTTCTCTCTCTTGCTCGGGCATGTTTATTAAAAACCATCGTAAACTAACCTATGGGTAACTTTCCAACTCGGGGATTCCCGAACATTCATCCATCTGGGAATATCGAGGCATGAACCCTCTTGTGTCCATGCCTAGTCAGAACTACATATCGGGTGCTAGCTCGTAGCTCTACCGAAACCTCCAACCCATGGGAGGGGCGTAATGCCAGTACATCTTTGTCGTCCAACACTATCCAGGAAGACACCCAAGACACTTGCCTTGCAATGCTTATCCATGCCATGAAAAATGTATGTGCCATAGAGTAGCTTACTTAGGCCATAGGGCCCGGGGGTGGTGGAGAGCTGACACCATGCCTCCCCTTATAATACATTCTGAGCAAAATTCTTTTTGGTGCCCTTGCATATGAAATTGGCGAGGAGTCGCTCACTAGTGTAGAGCACTCGTCTGAACTTCGATTGTCATGAAAATTCGACATGCTTGCATATTTCATTAATATGCATCTAACTCCATAGTCGCTCGTCCAAACTCGCGACAGAACCCCGACTTTCAAGGTCATGGCTCGAGGCCTCATCTGGTCTCCATTAAGCTTGTCACTAACATTGCCATTGACATTGATGCTTGTCTTCTTGGTTCTTGCTCAACCTAGAATGTTTGCGTATCTTGGTGTGTTGGATGACGCACCATCCTCATCGATTGTATCACAACACTTCTCTTGGCCCTCTATCCTTGTTAGATGTGTCAACACTCGCGTGTCGTCACTACACTGTTTGCACAAGTGGGGTCACAATCTATGATCTTAAAGTATGATTATGATACCTTGCACATGTTCATTACTATTACTCCAAAAGGTAGGCATTAAAATAAAACAAATAAATCAATAGGCGAAAGTGGAACTAGGTGTTTATAAGCTTAAATTAAAAAGAAAAAAAAAATTATCCAACATGGCATTATAGATCTCTATTATGCACTTTTTAAAGTTTATAGTTCCATGGAAGATAATACTAAAAGTTTAAAGATGTATTACCAATTTTTAAAAGTTTGAGAACTAACTAGACACGAACCTAAATATTTGAGGACTAAAAGGAAAGTTTAACCCTAAAAAATGTAGTATAGTACTCTCACCATATTATTGTTCCAAAAATTAAGCTAATTCAATGCATCCTCCCTTATTTTCTTAGTTTTCATAGTTTTCCAAAAACATTCTTTAATATATATGTTTAGATTATGTAACTAAGTAGGATTTTAGAAGTCTAAGTTATTAGCTTGTGTGTTTGTGATTTTTATAAGTTGTCATGTAACTTAAGGATGAAGTTTAATTATCTATGTCTATATAGCTTATTTATGTAGTTCATATTACTTGTACTAGAGGATATGTTTGGCTTAAAGTCTTATAAGTTTAAATAGTGTAGCTTAAATTTGTCTATATTTGGACTTCGTATAGAGATTAATTTAGATTTTTAGGGATTAGTTTGTGCATTTTAGATAGCTCAAATTAATTCATGTAAATCAATATGATTACTAAATTAAAGAAAAGGATAAATAAATTAAAAATTTAAGATAAGTAAACACCCATATTACCAAACTAGTCTGTTACAACGTTATTGTCGGTGCAATTGGTAAAAGTGTGGCAAGAGTTTACATTGTTGCAACAATTTCTCGCGACATTATAAATTTAATGTCAATCATGATCATCATTATATATTATTTATTTTACTTAAAGTTGTTATATCTAGTCTAATCTAATATGAGCAATTATCGGTTAATTTATTTTAATTTTCACAAAAAAACAAACTCGTTTTCAAGACAAACTCACCAAAAAAAACGACGTGGATAAGTTCAAACAAAATATAGGAGTAAATGAATAAAAACAACATGTCTTCCCATGTTATATCATGTTACTAAGGGAGGCATAAGAACTAGTAGCACCCCAAAAGGAAAATGATAGGACAGTGATTGTGCAAATTGAATGCAATTCCATCCATATCATCACAAAACGTGGAGAAAATGAAGCTAATTAGTAGACTTTGAAAACCCTAAATTGACTTGAAATAGAAATGCTTTTAATTAGGGCTCCATAGAATTGGACCGACCTTCCTAAGTTAAGTAACCAATATTTGAGGCCTAAGTGATGGAAGGATTGAGCTTGACATCCCATTTTCAGAACCATCACCACTTGTATTAGGGCTTCATAAAAGCCAATCTAAAAAAATTGACAAATATAACATATAGTAAAAATGTGTTAATTTGTAATATAATATTAAAGTTAAAAATATTTTTAATCCTTGAACTTTCATAAAAAAAAATAAAAATAATAATTGAGTCTCTAGAATTTAGTTAGAAAAAATTTAGTTCTCGTACTTTCTTTCAGTTTTAGTATGTAATGATTTAGTTCATATACTTCTAAAATTATTTAGTCATGTAATCTCTGTTATGAAATATATTTTAAAGATTTAGTGAGTCTTTTTACGTTTGTAGATCAATAAACTAATTTGAGATTATATTGGTTTATAAAACTACGAATAGTAAGTTGTTACATAATAAAAAATAATTATATTTAATTTTGATAGAAATTTTCTCAATATAAATTAAATTGTTATAAATTTAAAGGTACATGAACTAAGGTGTGTTTCATGCTAAAATTCAAAAACTAAAATTATTACAATTTAAGAGTGCACGAATTAATTTGTTACAATCTAAAGTTCGTGAATTAAACTGTCACTAAAAGTTGAGGGACTAAACATTCTTTTAACCAAATATTAATAACAAATTTAAATTTATTACAAAAAAGTGAAATGTATATTTGTTAATTTAATTTACATATTTTTTGTAATTTTTTTTTTATAAATTTTCAAAAATATTTATTAACATCAATATTTTATTAATACTTTCATTGACATCCCGTAAAATTAAGATTTGATTTTTCTTTTTTTGGCTCTTTTCAAATATAGTAAGAGGAACCAAAATATTTACAAATATAGCAAAATTTTACTGTCTATTTGCGATAGACAACGATAGACTGTGTATTTTCCTATTAGTTGTAGATATTTTCAGTAATTTTGCTATTTAAGTTAATTTCTTTTTTATTTTCTTGACATTGACATTTAAATACAGTGGACATGAAAATTAAACCCAACCTACTTTCTATAAGGCAATAGTACATCATTCTATAGGTCTTATGGCCTAAAAATCATAGCCTTTCATTATTTTTATTTTGGGCAAATTGCAAATACTACTCCAAAAGTATGGTTGTAATTACAATTATACCCTCAAACTTTCAGTTATAAAAATTGACCCCCAAAATTCTATAGGACCCTCAATTTTATAATAATTATACCCTCAATCTTATAATAATTATGGAAATTAGACCTCCAAATGATAAAAACTGAACCCTCAAACTTGTTACAATTCTACAATTATATAAGTTTGATGGCTCAATTTTTAAAATTGAAAGTTTGAGGATATAATTGTAGCTTTCACCATACTTCATGGTTTTTGCAATTTACCCTTTTATTTTTATTATTGTTTTCTTAGTGTAGCAAAGCACTTTATTTAGGGAAAATTAGACAAATGGTCAAAACAAAATGACGTTTTAGAAAAATGATCAAATGAGTTTTTATTGGTGAAAATGACATTTTGGTTACTCTACACGGTACATTCACCACCACTAAATACACCGCTTCTCCTTCAACAACCTCTTATGTTTCCTACACTACTACAACTCTTCCATAGAAATGCCAATTCTTTTTAAATTTCGAATTCATCTTTCGTTCCAATCGTCATCGATTTAGAAACCTCTCAAATTAGTATGCAAAAACACCTCGAACCAATCGGTAGACCCTAATAAAAAAATACAATATATACCTTAAGTGTGAATACATTTAGAGAATGTCAATCCAATGACCAAATGATCAAACAATGTCATTTCCATAAATGATCATAGAACCAATCTTGAAAAGTCATGATAGAATCGATCATAATATTTTTTAAAGAGCAAAAATGATACACATAATTTGGAGAATAGAATACGTCAATGTCATCGGATAAAGGTAGAAGCTTTTTTTAGAAAAAGACAACACAAATTTTTTTACTTGGGTTTAAACCACCTATAATATTTAAAAAGAGAAAATAAGTAACTAAATCCCTATAAAATCTATTTTACAAATTTAAAAACTATCAGAAAAATTACCAAGATCTATGGGGAAATATTCACCTCCTTATTTTCTTATTTGAAGCCACCGTGACGATGAAGGGTAAAATAGAGAAATTAATTATATGGATGGGACCTTCCACGCAGTATAATGACCATAAAAAAAAAAAAAAAAAATTGATTATTTATCCAGATGTGAGCCTTATTTTAGCCCTTTCATACAACTTCTCCTTTATTTAAGGATGAAAAGAAACTCAATAATAGATATTGAAATTGGGCCAGTCATACCAAACACTTTGGGCCTTGTATCATAGCCTAACTCACAGTGGTACAAACCCTATGGCCTTATTTGAATTCACTTCGGATCAAATTTAAATTTAAATGCATTTTTATTTATTTATTTATTACAATAAGAATAGAGAGATTCAAACTATAGACTTCAAAGTTACTAACATGTTCATATGATAGTTGAGTTATGTTTATTTCAACAAATGTACATTTTGATAAATGACCTTGACTTTGATTATATAAATAACCAAACAATAAATTAAGAGTGTATCTAAAATAATAGATTGGACTAAAATATCTTTTCTTTTGAATCAAATAATTTACCCTTAGGCCGTGAATAGAAAACAAACCAAAACAACAAATTCAAAAACAATTTCTTAAAAAATCTCTCACACACTCCATCTTTTTCTCATGTTCTCATCTTTAATTTCATGCAGATATAAACAATCTTTCATCTTACATGGGAAACATTGCAAGATAAAACGTAAGGTTCTTGTTCTATGACAATGCGATAAAAGACTATCTAATATGGTAGATATTACGAGACAAGACCTACCATGACAATATACAAGAAATTCAAATTTAATACATTCAAATTAGGGTGTGTTTGGAATACATTTTCAAGTGTTTAATTTTAAAAAATAAGTCATTTTGGAACAAATTGAAGTATTTGGCATCCGCTCAAAACAACTTTTCAAGTGTATTTTAATCCTTTTTTTATAAATTTTTTTTTAAAAAAAATGAGTTTTTTTAACAACATTTTTTTTTCTTAAGTCAATTCAAACAGATTCTTACTAATAGACTTTCAATAAAATAGTCCTAAAAAAATAGACTTCAAAATAAAATAAACAGCAAGAATGTAAAAAGAAATTGTGAGCTTACAGATGAATAGCCTATAATAAAGTTTGTAAATACTGGATAGACTAATAAATTACAAAATACATACATTGTATATAAGTGTCATAAAAATTAGAATTTCAAATCTTCCTTCAAACATTGTTCAAGCTTAAAAATTTGAATCTTTCACTCTAAATATTATTGAACTAAAAAAATTTGTAAATTGGACTATATGAGTTTAATACTTCACATTGATCAAAATATAAAAGAATAAAAATAAAAAAATAAAAAAATAAAAAAATATAAGTGACAATGTTCTTATTTGGTTGATTAATCTCTTTCTCATTCGTCTCCTCTCTCCCTCTGATTACTTGATTGTCAACTTCTTACCTCTCTCCCTCTAATTATTTTATTGTCAACTTCTTATTTATCTTGTAACGACCCACCTAAACTGATTGGACCATTACTTGATACATGCAACAATTATGGAGAAAGATAACATAATTTTAAGAAATCGGAGATTTTTATTAAAGCATGATAAACAACAGTGGTTCGGAGTACCCCTAAGAAAAATTATTTTCCTTGGAAGTAATCAATTTATTAAAAAGAAAATAAGTTCAGTAAATAAATAATTCAACAAATGCAATCCCAAACACGATGCGGAAAAACCATATTAAACTTTAAATTTTTATGACGGAAGAACATGCATATGCAACCCTAGCGGAAGACCCTACGAGTCCCATAGCGCCTCAAGGATTCTTCTTGTCATTCGTCGGCACGTTCTTTCCCTTACCTTGAGGCATAAAAGGAAAGGATGAGTACAAAGATACTCAGTAAGTAACCCCGCTACAGGGCTCAATTAAACACTGAATCTGTATGCATACAACATGAAGCTAGCATGGTAACCCCTATTGGTAAAATGCGTTCACAAATTGGTGATCCCGAAGGAACACATATTGGTGATCCCGAAGGATCACAAACTGGTGATCCCGAATGAACACATACTGGTGATCCCGAAGGATCACAAATTGGTGATTCCAAAGGAACACATACTGGTGCCCTAAAGGAACACGAACTAGTTCCCTGAAGGTGACAAACTGGTTAACATGCTGCCAACGTAGGGGACAATAATATGCATCCAGGGGTATATGAGGTCTCTAGCATACTATCATGGTATCTATCCTATAGTCACCTAAGCATGGTATCTAATACATTGTACACATACAGGGGATGTTACACTGATCAAATATACATATGCTAAACTTATCCATAGTTCTATTTATTAGAAATAGCAGTCCAAACATCTCAAATTTTCACAGCTCTAATTTAACAGAGGCAACAGTCCAAACATCGAGATCTTACCGTCTTAATTTAACAGAGGCAATAGTCCAAATATCCGAATCAGGTAACAATACTGACAAACTATGCAATAATACCAATTATCAGGGAAACAATCTAAGAATTCGAGGTATCGAGTCCAGCGATACCGTCGGTAGGAAAATTACTTACAGTGAGATTTGGTTTAGTCCCTTGACTGTGCAAATCAAATCCTGTCCAGAAACTTGGGTTGAAAATCCTGATATACCCACAACAGAAATAACCTACAATTAGACCAGCCACGTATTCAACCAAAAACCAAGCAAAGGTATGCTGCCTTACCCCGACTGAATTGCGGCAAAAGACAACAGCGGCGAGGGAGAGAGAAATCCGACGGCGGCGGTAATAGCAGCGTCCGAGAGAGAGATCCGATGGCGGCGACAACGTGAGGAAGAGTAGCTGAGAGAGAAACATGTTAAGGAGGTGCTGCCGGCCGAGCAAAATCGAGAGAGAGGGAGGGAGAAGCGTATCGCCAAGAGGGAGAGAGAGAGGGTCTAGCGAGAGTAAGACGACGAGCAAGACAGTGAGACCCGAGAGAGAGAGTGATACTGTGAGAGGGAAACCCTGAGCGAGACCCGAGCGAGACGTCGAGAGAGAGAGTGACGCCGCGAGACCCGAACGAAAGAGTGCACCAGCGAAGGAGAGAGACCGAGAGAGAGAGTGACGCCGCGAGACCCGAGCGAAAGAGTGCACCGGCGAAGGAGAGAGACCAAGAGAGAGAGGCGAATAGGAGAGAGATCAGTGAGGGAGAGAGAGTGTGTGTGTGTGCGTGGCGGTGGGAGAGTGAGGGTGTGGCTGCACGCAAAACGAGGCACCCTCAATCAACCTTAAAAAACAACTCTAATTAATTCCAAAATTAATACCCCTTTAATTCCAAAATTAATTCCCCTTTAATTCCACATTAATTTCCCTCTTCTTCTTTTAACTTAATTTTCCTTTTATTCAAAATTAATTTTCCTCATTCTCTTTCCTTCCAAATTAGTTTCCCTTTTATTCCAAATTAATTCTTTAAATGAATGAATAATGGAAATGAAAGATATTCATAGTGGGAGGCGGGACAGTACAAGGAAGTCCCCCATCCCTCCCCTATTCCATTCTTCGTCTCACAAATTTCTCCTTGGGGATTCTACGGGGATCGGGTTTCCGCGAAAAACTTTTTTTTTTAGCAGTTTTTTTTTCCTTAAATTTCATTTCAACCAGATCTATTTCTTTTTAACAATTACTTGGTATTTAATTCTTTAAATGAAAATTTTCGATTATAATTTTGATTTCAATAAAATATTATCAATAAATAAAAATCACATATATATACACACGTACATTTGCTCATAGTCGAGCGGGGTCAGGGACAAAGAATATATTCCTATTCCAGCCTCGATTTGTAAATGGGGAAAAAAATCCCCACTTCCTCCCCCATTTCTTGGGTCTTCGAGGAATTTCTAGATTTGGATTATGGATATTTTACTATTCTTCTTAAATTTTTTTAAATAGTCATCAATTTGAACATTACATTAATTATTATCTCATAGTTTGATCTCCATTTCAACGGTATTGAATTGGAATAGAAAAATGGTGCAAAACAGTCATTTTCGTGCCACAATTTCAACCATTTCTAGTTCTTCATATATTGTATTAGAATAAAATATACGTTTAGTTTCTAAAGTTTGGTGTGGATGTTAATTTAATCTCTAAAATTTCAAAATAGAAGCTTCACTCTCTAATATTACAAAATAATTCTAAATATTCTCTTGACTTAAAATTTGAAAGGAAAGATGATTGGACTTGGGAGTTCTAGCAATTGAACTTCTAAGATAGACAACAATGAATGTGAACAGTGGGTACCCAATATCAACAATCAAAAGAAGTTTCCAATTCCAACTCGATCGAACGAAAAATCTGGAAAAGGAAAATCCCGCAAATAAATTCTTAACAGTAAGCAAGAACAACCCAAGAACTACTTTTTTTTCAATGTCAAACAATTAAGCTTCTTTCCCATGTTTTAGAAAAATCAAACTCCAATTACTACATCAGAGAAATAAGAGAAAAGTGTATGATCAAAAGGACGAATCGATTTTGATTATTGCCCATCTCAAACAAATCTACAACTTCCCTTTCGCAAATCGTCCTTGAAGACAACAAGGAAGGAAACAAATCGAGATTTCTACTGTACAAAATTGTCATTGTTCTATCTATTATTGGGTGTTTTTCAGTTTCTCATCTTCAACAATTAGCCAAGCGAGAAGTGACTTCGAAGAACACATCTTCATTGCAAGGGATCGTTAAGCCCCCCATTGGATGATCGAATCCAAACTCTTCTTCAGCTTTACTCAACAAATCTTGAAACGATGGATGCTTCAAGTAAGAAATCGGAATCACATGTCGTCTCTTTTGTGTCTCTCCAACGTAGACGGCGAAAAACCCCTTTGGTACAGTCGATGATGATTTCCTTGGGCTGTTTATTAAACGGAATCCCATGGTATGTATCTTGAGAAATTTGATTTTGTGGGTTGTTTTGATTTTTGGCTTTAGAGGGTGATTTTGAGCTCTGAATGAAGATCTGGGTTGGTTTGTTTTTGTGATTCTGAGATGAGAATTGGTGTGTGTATATATAGGTGAGAATTGCAGAGATCTTTTTTTTCTTTCTTTTTTCTTCTTTTTTATCCTTTCAAGTCTTTTGAGTGGTGAAGAGGCAAATGGAGTTGGGAAATGGATTATGAATAGCACATGGAATTGTCTTCCAACTTGCAGCTAAGATTTGGGACTGCAAACATCACAGTGTCTATTAGGTGACAAACATTGGTGTCCTACAAACATCAGAAAATAGCGAGTAGAGAGCTGCCTAAAGATTGGAAATGGACAGTTTGATACCTGACCCTTGGATTAAGGACATGGTTGGGACACCGGTATCGATATTTTCAAAGATGGGGGCGGTCTGTGGAGAGTTTGGTATGGATATAGACCCCAAGGATAGAAGGAAACAGAGGCAAAGAAAAAACTCAGGCAAAAGGCGGTGTCTAATTTGACAAGAGAGAAGTAGAAGGGAGCGAATTTGGCTCATTCAGGAATTAACAGGGGAGGATAATCCATGGAAACAAGAAGAGGGGCAAATGGGGAAAACAACAAGATGAAATTGGGATAAGTTCCCTCATTTTGCATTGCATTGTTTTTGATGGATCAAATGAAGTCATTACAGGACAATGAAATATAAGCCACTATTTTCTGATGGTTCAACTTGACTTGTATCTGGATTGGAAGGATTTTTCTTACTTCCATGTCAGGACACTCAAAAAGATGGCTTTGCTGATGTCAGAACCTCATGAGAATTGTGGAAAGATTTACCTGAAAAAAAGGGAAAGAGGTAACTTTGCTTTTCTTGTAGACTTTAATGGATGCATATGTTATCAGTATTCCTGTTCATATGCATGGGGGAATTTGGTTTCCTTCTATTTAGTATTTGTGCTGCCAATGTAAAACAATTTAATTGTATAGCCAGAGGAAAGTTCCCCACAACCTTCTGATTAGGTTATTAATGAATAACTTCAAGCCATTAGTTTCCTGGTCATGAATGAAAGACTCTATTCTGCTTTGAATTAGGAACAATTAAACTTAGTTGTTTATGCTCGTGTATAATTACATTGTAGAAGGAAAAGGCTTTCGTCATATATCAAATTAGAAGTTTTTGTTAATGTAGGATTGTATGAGAAAGAACACTTACTTTTACACTTACTTTTCTTACTTTCATTCAACAGTACTGTACCATACAAATAGCCACCTGTATACAAATAAATAAATGAAAGATAGTGGGGGTGCGGGATGTACAAGGAAAAAAGAAAAAAGAAAAAAGAAGTAAATACCACTATACAATCTTCAAAAGGAAAGAACGATGGGCCAAAGGAACTGGGCCTTAAGAATGGGATTTTACTAATTGGATTTTAGTCACATATTCAAATTAGATGCTCTTGTTAATATAGGATCGCAGAGGAATATATATTTGCCTATTATGTATCAACAAAAGCTTTAGATCTGCTCCAATTAGGTCATAGAAGGATGGAAAAAGAAGTAGGCCATAGAAGTTTACCTGCATGTAAAATGGAGAATGTGCCGATCTCTCTATGATACCCCTTAAACCTTTTTTTTTAAAAAAAAAATCTTAAAACAGTATTTAAGCTTATGGCGACAACATCTTTATATTGGATCACCAAGAGAACAAAATAATAAAATATTAAGAGAAAAAGAAGAAAGTGTCCTTTGTTAGAACTGAAAGTTCTTGACTTTCGATCTCATCAGTGAATGTTTTACAAAGAATGGTGAACTTGTACTATTTTGTTTTTTAACTCTCAACTGAAGTGGTAGGTTCAATCATCAATGCTTTGGACAGTTCATATATCTTGAGTTGAACAACTGATGTGCCTTCCAGTTATCAGTGTTCTATTTTTGTGGATTGAGTGGTAGATAGGACACATCAAACTGCTGGCTCTTGTGGGAATTGTATAGAACATGAATTCTATTGCAAGCCAGATGAAAATACTTGTTTAGGAGCTTTAGGATAATGTATTCAATATGAGTAGCCAATTTTCTTGTAGCATATCTGCACCTCTGGATCTTCCCCTCTGATCCATCAGCTGCTTCCGAGGCTTCAATCTCCTCTTCTTTATGGAATGTTAAAATTCTGAAAAGATGTTACAGTTAAGGTTTTTGCGTGACAGGTTTTCTTGGTGAGAGACAATTCCTTAAATCGTGCCCTAATACATTCTTCCTTTGTCTTGCTCCCACAATGGTGCACTATCTGTAGGAGGCATCAGGAGGATCTGAATCATTTGTTGTGCGAGTGCCAGTTCGAAACTACCTTTGGGATCGTTGGCAGGGAGGTCTTTTGGTATTCGTGGGGCTCGTAATAAAGATTCGCGGTCCTTGTTGGAGGAGGTGCTTCTGCATCCTCTAGGGAAAAGGGCAAAGTGTGGGGCATGTGAGCTTCTTTTATATTTTGTGTGGTATTTGATTTGAGAGGAATAATAGGATCTTTAGGGATGTTGATAAATCTAGGGAGGAGGTTTGGGAGTTGGTAAGGTTTAATGCTTCTGTTTGGGCATCGACATTGGTCTTGTTCTTTTGAATTGGAGTCTTTTTCTTAATGGTAATGAGTGTTGGACTCCTGTTTTTTTAGCGGTTTGTTTTTTTGTTTGCCCTTGTATCTTTTCATTTTTTTTTTCCCATAAAAGTTCAAAGGCATCTAACACTTGTTGGACACGACGTTAGTGCTATAGATGTGTTAGACTCTAGTTGTTCAAAGTCAAAGTAGGTTCAATATTTGTTAGACATGCTTCAAAAATACATCAAACTAATTTCTTTTGACATATAAATACATAAGTTCGTTGATCTTGAATTTTCTTATGTACAAATGATATATATTTCTAAAAATATACATTTTAATCAACGTGTCTTTGTCGTGTCCATATCTTAGATTTTAAAAATATGACGTGTCATCGTGTCCATATCATGTCATATACGTATCCGTGCTTCGTAGGTGTACAATCCCAACTACTTTCATAATCACAATAATTAGTCTCTCAAATAGAAGTTCTACGGATCTAAACTAATTACTTTTCCTCTGGACATTGATAACCATAGTTGTTCGTGTCTTCAATTGAAATTCAACAAATCTAAACTAATTAAGAACTATGAGATTCTAAAAGGTTCACAAAAGTTGGCAAATTCTTTTGATTGAACTATGGACGAAGGAAGCTTCATGGATCATATATTTTTGGTTGCTCTCTCATGGTGTAAATATTATGCTCCTTACAGTACTTATTCTATTTTATCTTTGTGCCAATTGGAAGACCATTTTGTAACTTCCTTGGCTTGGGGTTTTTGGCTTTCCTCCCCCTCTTTTTGTAATTTCATTTCATCTATGAAATTGTCTTTGTTTCTTTCTTTAAAAGAAAACCAATTAGTTATTTGTGTCAAGTAGCCAGAGAAAGTTGAACCACCCTCATACAAGTTATTGATGAATAACCTCAAGGTATTATTAGTTTCCTTATCATAAATGAAGATTTGGTTTTTTTTTTAACTAAGGACTGAACCTAATTTTCAACTGGTTGAGGGTCATTGCTTTCAAAACATTGTCTCAGCAAGTTTCCTTCCTGCATCAACTTTTCTATGCTTATATTATGTAGTGTGTTTGATTGATCAGCTTGACGCTGAGTTGGCTTCTCTCCACAACGATAAGAGATTCTTTGTAAAGAGTCTTACTCTAGAAGGACTCTGGAGATTCATCTTCAATAAAAGATGAAGTTAATTGAAGCTCATTCAACAGTTATAGAAGAATTCTGAAGCAAGCTTCTTGCAAAAGTCTTGAAAGACCCTTCCTGCTTCTCTCTTGATGATAGCAAGACCTCTTGATGATAGTTTTGTTATTTTGAACTTTGTTGTTCTTGTTTATGTTTCTTCCATGTTTTCTCTTGTTTTCTTATTTGTTCCTTTTTGGTAGCTTCTATCCTTGAACAATGAAACGTTGTTTCTTGTTAAAAAGGATCGCCAAGAGAACAAAACAGTTAAAACCTTAAGAGGAAGTGGAGTCATTTTGTTAGCGCTAAAAGCTAGTAATTTTCAATCTCATTCAACGAGTGTTTACAAATAATGGTGCACTCAACTTATTTGATATACACTCAATTGCTCAACTTATTTGTTTACCTGGCACCAGCGTCCGCCTTAAGGCCTAGGCCAAAGAGACAACAAGAAATTTTGGTATTAAGCTCACCCGAAGGTTTACATGATGTCCACAACTATTACATGAGGACCCCATTTTCAAATAAAGCTAGGGAAAAGATAGGACAGTGCATAGTCATTTATGGATATCACATGGTTTTGCTTTCCGACTTATTATCATGAATATGGTTCTCATTGGAAGGTGAACAATCTACACATTGCTTGATGAACACCTTTACATGGATCCCACATCAATCTATGGTAGATTTATGAGTATTAACCTCACTTGAATCAAGTGCATAATCTAATATCAATCCAGCTTCTTGATAAGACATCCTCAGAACTTTGTTAATCACAGTAATTAGTCTCATCATCTAATTAATGTTCCAATTTCATACTAACCTTCAACTAAAAAAATCTTAATTTGATACTCACCTCGCTTAGATCTTGTGTAAAACATCTTAAGGATCTTGAAACAGTTTGTTACATGGAAATCATAATATTAATTAAATCATTAAAGGCGAATAGAAGGAAACGTAGAACGTCTTTCATCACCTTTTGATTAAAAATTCAAGCAAAAGTCAGCTTAAAACGTCAGATTATAAGTACTACTTGATTTCTTGTGAAGAAAAATCAAGAGGTCTCTTTACTGATCTTGAACTGCATAATCGCTAAGCAGAAAATGTGGGGAGAAGAGAAAGATGAAAAGAATTATGAACACTGTACAACACAGTTTCAATTCAAAGAATCAAGCTATTTCATTAATAATTGTTATAGTTTACATTCTGTGCTATTCTAATCCTTTTTCTGTGCTGCCTAGTTTTCTAAATTGATCCTTCTGGCTAATGAGTTGTTCAGCTTTGCGTGAGACTGAGAAAAGTTTCTTCACTGCAAGGAATTGTGATGCCACCCATTGGATGATCATATCCAAATTCTTCTACTGCTTGACTCAATAAATCTTGAAATGAAGGTTGGTTCAAGCAAGATAGTGGGATGACAAAACGTTTCTTTTGTGCCTCACCAACATAAACTGCAAAGTAGCCCTTTGGAACATCTATAGCCTTTGGAGATGCTCCATTTCCTGTTGACGAAGATCGCCGAAAGCTTTGCTTAGCATGAACAATGCTAGGCAGGCGGAAACCCATGGTATTTCTGTATTTTCCAAAAAGAACTATGAGACCTTGGAAGGAACACAAAAGTTGGAAATTTCTTTCGATAATCGGAATGCGGAAGATGAGTTGATTGCGAGCTCAATTTCATGATCTTTATAAAGATAAAAAATAGTGACATTGGAAACGAAGGAAGATAAGATTCAATGCTAAAGAGATATTAGCTCATACCTATCACATGGATGTGTCTTCCAAGCCATTATGATGATTTCATATTCATGAGATATATGGCCAGGTTGTTTACTTTAGGCAGAAACATCATGGCCTACCTTTGTCTCTAGATGAAAATCAAAAGAAGCTTCCAACTTCCAACACACTGTTTGTCCCCTTCAATGTCAATTATGTATGGCTGCAAATGAATCACAGCAGCACCTCTTTTTTGATTGCACATATGCGATCAAATGCTGGCAAAATCTTATGGGACTATTCGGCATAAGTTGGGTTTTTGGTAATCCATTAAGAGAAGATGTTGAGCAGATTCTAGTGGGTCCTCTTTTATCATCGAGCGCTGAATTGATCTGGTTGAATGCTGTCAAAGCATTGCTCTCTGATCTATGGTTCAAAAGGAATCACCGGGTTTTTCATGGCAAAAGGACAGATTGGCAGATCTGATTCGAGTCAGCAAAAATCATTGCTTCTTTGTGATATTCTCTCTCCAAATCCTTCAATAATTACCCTGTGCAAGACATCAGCTTGAACTGGAAGGCATTTAGCATGTTTTAAGTGTATTAGTGGGTTCAAAGGATCATACTTCTGAGTTTGGTTTGTTTGAACATTTTGTATTTGGACTCGCTAATATTAAATTGGGACATTTAAATTGGGACATTGTATTTAGGGTATGATAAAGGTGCTAAGGGGATGCCAACCTAGTTGAGATGCCTCGGTGCACCTCCTGATCCTCACTGTGCCCTTTGTACTATATTTTCATTATATCAAAGAAAATTTTGTTTCCTTTTCAAAAAAAAAAAAAAAAAAAAAAAAAAAAAATGAAAATCAAGGAGTGAGTTGAATAAATCTCTATAATATTAGTAGCATCATGGACATATTAGAGGTGCTTTTTCCTTCTGGCGTCAACTGTTCTAATTGCATTAAATTGCCATATCCTACATTTTGCTTCGGTTAGAAAGATTCGGTTAGAAAGATTCCAGCTAAGAAACTTTGTTGGTTGTTGGTGTTGGTAAAGAATTCATAAAATTCTTAAGCACGGACCGTGGTGGTACAGCTGAAACTTAGAGTTACCAAGAATGTGAAATAGTACAGGATAGAGATAGAAGAGGGATTCCACTGTTAGCAATTTTTTGAATGTAAGAAAGAAGCATTCATAACAAGAGAATTGAATAAATGCCATAACTTTTTAACCATTTTACTTGAGTAGCTATGTTTTCATTTGTATGACATCAAATTGCAGGACATTTGAAGAATTGATCATACAAGTTGAAGCAGAATTTTTTATATGGAGGCTTTCCTTCAATCTGCTCAAGGCAAATGACCAATTTTCTTTCTATCACATCTGTATCTTCTTGAGCCATCATATCCACAGTATCGAACAACTTTTGAGCAATAAGAGAATGAATGTGCTTCACTTTCAAGTTTTTCAGAAGTAGATACTATCACTGCAGGGAATTGTGAGGCCTCCCCTTGGATGATCATATCCAAATTCTTCCTCTGCCTTATTGAACAACTTTTGTAACAGTGGTTCATTCGAGTAAGACTCTGTAACTACATAACACTTCTTTTGCTCCTCTCCAACATAGAACGGAATGTACTGTCTTGGAACATGGTTGGACAAGAAGAAGATTCAGCAGCATTTGAAGCTACTCAACGGAATATATGCTTGACAGGCATGACGAGGTAGTTTGATAGCCATATTTGCATCTCTTGCTTGCTCTTGGATTCTTGATGTAGTAGGACTAGAGTAACTTTGGGTATCTTGGTCAAATCCTTGATTGATTAGGATTAGAATTAGTTTCCTTAGTTTAATAGGATTAGTATTAGTTTCTTATATTAATTATGATTAGGATTAGTTTGGTTTCCAATTCTCTATATATAGAGTAATTGCCTTCTTGTATTGACAACTCTTAATTGATAATAAAGATTTTGATTTGATTCTTGGAAAGAATTCTCCTTTTATCTTTTAGGCTACATAAATTCTGTGCAAGAAGATTTAATCTTCACCAAAAAAGAAAAAGAAAAAAAAAACGATATGGATATTGAATCATATAATATGTGTAAATAAAGTTGACCTTTAATGGTCAAGAGTCTACAAATTCTGGCTAATATGGGTGCCACTGCAGGATGAACAGTGGAAACATATGGCAAGAATCATCACTTGGATGTGTTTTCGAATTGATTAACATTGAACAGTGGTTATGAATATATTTCTGTTGGCAAACATATTATCCACAGCCATTCCAAAATTAACATCCTAAAAACGACCCCACTTTCAAATACAGCTAGGGAAAAATAGTTGCATTCTATATTAATCATTTATGGGTAGCACATGCTTCTGTTTTCTGATTTATCATCAATAAGATGGTTCTCATTAGTAGTGTATACTGGTAAGTGAACAATTTCAGCAACCATTAATTGCTAAACAACCCTACATAGATCCCACTAAAGCTATTGTAGATTTATGGGTGCTAACCTCATTTGAATCAAGTGCTTAATCTAAAATCAGTCCAGCTTCTTGATAAGCCATTCTCAGTACCTTGATAATTATTGTAACTAATCTCTTAAATAATCATAATCTTGAGTAAATATTCTGGAAGATCTTACATTAGAGAAAAATTCATTGAGAACTCAGTTTATAATTTAGAAATTAGCTTTCCCCTATAAATCTAAGCATATAGTATATTTGTTAAATTGAACCACATGGCTGAAAAATTTTGGTCAATAAAATAAGTTTTCCCCCCAAAATGTTTGCTATCAAAGATAATTTGGAAATCATTAAATCATTTAAGATGAATAGGAGAAGTTTGAATGTCTTTGTTGACCTCTTTTCCAGTTTTGAACTACATAATCACTAAACATAGAACAAATGTGAGGGGTAAGAGGAAGAAAGAGAGATTTTGCAGTCATTAATATCATTTAAAGTTGTTTCGTCATCTAGTTTTGGTAATGAAAAGAAAAACGAACACTATAGAATAGTCTCAACGAATCTTCTCATTGCAAAAGTGTTTACACTGTGTTTACATTTTGTACTATTCTAATCCTTTTCTATGCTATCTATTTCTAGTGTTAATCTCTTTGCTTCATGAGTCATTCAAACTCTGCGTGAGATTTAGGAAAATTTCTTCACTACAAGGAATTGTGATGCCGCCCATCGGATGATTATATTCAAATTCTTCTTCAGCTTGACTCAACAAATCTTGAAAAGAAGGTTGGTTCAAGTAAGATAGTGGGATGATAAAGCGCTTCTTTTGTTCCTCACCGACATAAACGGTAAAATAGCCCTTAGGAACATCAACAGCCTTTGGAGATGCTCCATTTCCTGTTGATGATGATCGCTGAAGACTTTGCTTGGCGTGAACAATTCTAGGCAAGCGGAAACCATTTTACAATATCTTCCAAGATTGAAATATGAGATCGTGAAAGGAATACCAAACTTTGAAATTTCTTCGGAGAGTTGGAATATGGAAACTCTTGTTGCTTGTGAATCCATATGGCATGAGCTTTATATATAGATGAAAGGCTTAGGTTACTCAGAGATGGAAAACAAGAGGGGAAGATGAGATTCAATGCTAGAAAGGCATTATCTCATGACCTATCACATGATGTGTCTTCCACGGGCATTATGAGAATTTCAAATTCGTGTGATATATGGTCACTCTGTATACCTTGCGTAGAAACATCCTGGCCTACTTTTGTCTTTTCATAACAAGTGGAGAGGTGAGCTAAACAAATCTCTAAAATTTAAATAGGATTATATGGACATATTAGAGGCACTCAAGACCTTGTTGTCCTTCTGATGAACCAAATTTTAATTGTATTCAATAACATTGTCCATTACATTTTGCTCTAATGGGAAAGATTCCAGCTAAGAAACTTTTTGGTTGTTAGGGTCATCAGAGAGCTTGGAAAAATCTCTAGCACGGGTACTGTGGTACAACTAAAACCTACGTACAAAAAGTTTATCTCATCCTTGGCATTTTATTGGTAACAGACCAGCATCTTCAATGGAAATTAAATAGAAACTTCTTATCTACCTAACCTGAGGACATGCTTTTTCATTGAAATTAGTACATTCCCGTGTCAAGATCCAGGTGACTGCAGAGCAACGAGAAATTTTAGGTTTGCTTTTCAAATCAACAGCTACTTTGAGTAGATTATTTTTCTTGCTCTTCGTGTAAATGCACTACTTTTTGTAAATCACAGTCTCTACCTTTTTTTGTTAGTTTCATACATCAATATATTGTTTCTTATTCAAGACAACGCAATGTTGGTCATCAATATTCTCCTGACATTTGACGGTTGGTAGAAGAGGGAAGCTAAATTTGGCATCTGAAGTTGCTAATAGATATGTCAACAATATTCCTCCATTGCTCTATGGTAAACAATTATTCTTTAATGCTTGTTCATTGAATTCCACACTTCTGATGCCTAAGTCTTGCCTTCTGCTACTTGGATTTCTCTTCTGTCTCTTATTGATATTTACATTACCAGAATCAGTTACATAGCTGAAAAAAGGGCCCATATTTCTTTCCTCTTTTTTTCTCTCTCGTGTTTAAGACATCAACTTTCAACACTGGCTAATGTGTTTAGTAGTTTATTGGGAACTACCTTCCCCAAGTTGAAAAAAAATTTAATCAACCACTGGAGGATGACAAACTGTTATATTAACGAACTGAAACCACTTAGAAGTTGTTCCTGACTTCCTGTGTGTACATTTACGAATGATCAAGAATTTGCACACAGTCACACTAACAATTCTTTAGGAGGGGAATCAATTTTTGTTATTATTATTATTAGATTGCAAATTCTCTCTTGAACGTGCTTAACTGTTAAATGTCTTTATTACTTGTTAATTCTTTTTATTGTATGTTGTTAAAAGGGATTTATGAAAGTGCTTGAAACGAAGTCTGAGCTTTTCTCCATGCATATCGTTTCATGGATTCTCATTCATTTGCTTAATATCCAATTTAAGACACTACTGAATGAGTTAGTTATCCTAACGAATCAAAATAGAAAGATCTGAAGTCATCATCATAAACTTACGTGTATTGGCTTCTAAAATTATAGCCTTTTTCCTAGCTATGATTCTGTTAGTGCGTTGATTTCCACGAATGAAAATATCAATAAAAACCTTAAGAACTCAGTACTTAGTGGATTTTGATCGGAATATTTCCTTTTCCTTGAAATAGACATCTGATGAGAATTGATGGAGTTGTAAAATGGCTGCAAACTGTTTGTTGCTTGGATATAAACAAGGTTTGTTGTGAACTTTCTTTTTATGGAAAAGGAAATAACTTCGGTTGTGGTGAAAGCTTGATGCGATAAAATGAGTTGTTTAATATTTCTGTCATCTGTCATATATGTGTGTGTGTGTCTGTTATACAGCCCAACAAAGGTTCTGTACAACGTTTCATTGAATTGATAAAGAACAAATTCCAAGTCGTTAGCAAGAAAGTTACTGCATTTGAGTTAACAAGAACTGATCTCCATTTCCAATTGGTCAAATGTTACTTTTGAAACTTTTGCTTAATGCAGACTGACTCAGTTTTTCTTTGGTCATTTATCAGAATAAAGTCACACAATTGTAAAGGCATCAATACCTATTCTGTAGATCAGCTTTTAGCCTAAATAGCTTTAATGAAACTATTTCTATATATCTATAAGAAGTGGAAAATTTAATTTAAAAGGTCACTGTTGAAAATTTATATTGATTAACAACAGAAAAGAAAAAGGGAAAGAAAAATAAGGAGAAAGAGAGCCTTTTTGTCAGTAACAACAAGTTTCAACTTTCAGTTTCATTCAGATCAATGTTTACCAGATATTATGGATCAATTCTAATTTGTTCACATTGAAATGTAGCTGGTTTGATGCTTCGGATTGTTCATCAATGCGCCATGTGATTATCTTTGTGATCTCTCAAATATTACATCAAATTGCAGAACAAGTGCTGATCAGACTTGGATGGTTTCACAGGCCTAAAGACAATTTTGACTTTGGAAGCTTTATTTCAAGCTGCTCAATTCAAATGGCCAATTTGCTGTTCTGCATATCTGCATCTTCTTAAGTGATATTTCGTTTTGGTTGCCACAGTAGTCAATCAAATCTTGCAATTCCTCAATTCGAGCAAGAAGAGGAATGTGCATTGATTTCAATTCTCTGATAAACAGGAAGTGAGATCAGCAAACACGTTGTCTCTGCAGGGAATTGTGCGGCCTCCCATTGGATGATCATATCCAAATTCTTCCTCTGCCTTGGTAACTTTTGGAATGATGGCTCATTCAAGTAGGATATCAGTACTACATATTGCTTTTTTTGTTCCTCTCCAACATAAACTGGAATATATCCTCTTGGGACATTGTTCGTTACCGAGGAATATTTGATAGAATTTGGAGCTACTAGACAAAAGATCTGCCTGACATGCATAACTCGAGGTAGTCTGATAGTCATATCTTGCCTCTCTTGATCTTGAATATTGTTTAAGAAGATATAACTTCATAAAAGAAGATTTCCTTGCAAAGAGTGTGATTAGATATGGATATAGAATCACATAATATGTCTATTTATATAGTTCCAATATATGATGAAGAGCATACAAAATGTGGATATGCTAATGTGGGTACCACTGCAGAATGAACAGTGGAAACATATAGCAAAAATCATCACATGGGTGAGGATTCAAATTGATAATAGAGAATTTAGTGGTGATTTTGACTGTATCTTTGTTAGCATACATATTTTCCACTACCATTCCACAATGAACATCCTAAAAAGGACCCTACTTTCAGATAAAGCTGGGGAAATATGGTGGTAATCTATTACAACTATTAATGAATAGCACGTGATTCTGTTTTCTGACTTACCATCAATAACATGGTTCTCATTGGTAGTGTTTACTAGTAGGTGTATAATTTCAGCTGCTTTTGTTTAGTTAACAACCCTACAAGGATCCCACATAAATCTGTGGTAGATCTATGAGTAATAATCTCAGTCCAGCTTTTTGATTTGATATTATCGGTACTTTAACAATCATATCATAACAATTAGGCTCTTAAGTGGAAATGCAATGAAAATAAACTAGCAAATTCTTAATTTGGTTTCCATCCTTTTCAACTGCTGAGATATTCTGAGATCTTGAGTAAGCTATATTGAAGATCTTGCACTATAGGATAGTTCTTAATGATTCAATTTGAAGTTCCCTAATGAACTTCCACTTTAAATAGAATAAAGAAGATACAGAACTATTAAAATGAATTTTAAATTTTTGGCTGAAAAATTAGAGTTAGAAACTATGTTACGAGTGGCTGTGTTGAAGACGAGTAGATCAAAATCTCAAATGTCTTTCTTCACAACTTGATTAATAATTTGAATAAAGAAAAAGAGTCAGCGTAAATTACTATGTAGGATTACTAGTAGTTGGTTCAAGTAGTATCAGCGAGTTTATGTAAAACTTTCAGGCCAGTGGTATCATTCAAGTAGTTTCCATCATCCAGCTTCGATCACGAAAAGAATTATGAACAATGTAGGACAATTTCAATTCAAAGAATCAAGTTCTTTCATTCCAAAAATGTGTACAGTCTACATTATGTACTTTTCTAATCTGTTATATATACTAATTCTAGATACTAATCTCTCTTGTTCATTAATCATTCAAACTCCGAGTGAGATTGAGGAAAAAGTCTTCACTGCAAGGAATTGTGATGCCACCCATTGGATGATTATATCCAAATTCTTCTTCTGCTTGACTCAACAAATCTTGAAAAGATGGCTGGTTCAAGTAAGATAGTGGGATGACAAAACGCTTCTTTTGTACCTCACCAACATAAACTGTAAAGTATCCCTTTGGAACATCAACAGCCTTTGGAGATGCTCCGTTCCCTGTTGATGAAGATCGCTGAAGACTTTGCTTAGCAGTAACAATTCTAGGTAGACGGAAACCCATGTTACAAATATGCTCCAAAAGAGAACTTGGAAATTTCGTTTGAGAATTGGAATATGGAAAGACTCTTGTTGGCTGTGAACCCAAATGACAAAACCTTTATATAGATGAGAGGGTTAGGTCATTCAAAGATAAGGAAGGAAGATGAGATTCAACGTTAAAGAGACATTAGCTTATGACTTATCACGTGGGTGTGTCTTCCTACCCACTAAGACAATTTCAAATACATGTGATATATGGTCATTCTATATAGCTTATGTAGAAACATCATGGCCTACTTTTGCTCCAAAGAACAACTGGAAAGTGGGTTTAAAAATTCTCCAAAATTTTAATAGGACAATGGACATATCAGAGGCATTCAAGCCCATGTTGTTCTTCTGGTGTAACAAAATTTTAGTTGCATTTAATAGCTCTGTCTATTACATTTTACTTCAATGGGGAAAATTCCAGCTTAGAAACTTTATTGGTTGTTAGTGTTAACTGTTAGCAGAGAATTCTCAAAAATATTAAACACTCCCCAATAAGTTACAAATTAACACTGGATAGTTATCTTAAGAATGTTTTAAAAGATTAAATATGCCATAAACTATCAACTTAAGGTTTCGGGTTTTTGAGTTTGGTAACCAATAAAATAAATAGTAAAAACCTTTACATCACAAGGAAATCTTCAATGTCCAACTGTTTACACAAATCAATGTTCATACAACTTGTTCAATAATTTTTCATTGAACTACCAACCCGATTTGAGGTAAAAGAAACATATCCTTTTGAGAAGAGTTCTCTTTGGAGAGCACAATATAGGGGGAGTTATTGTAAAAGGTAGAGGCCTTAGTCATCTACCCAAACTAGCAGTTCTTGTTCTTAAAGGATTCCACATGGATATATGTTTGTTGTGTCAGAACAAAAGCTTTTGGCTAGCATTGCTTCAATGAGGCACTACAAGTATGTATATTCATGTAAAATGGAGAATGTGCTTACATATTTATGATACTCCTTAATCCTTTTTCAAATAATCTCAAACAGCATTTTAAACATATGGCAGCAAGAATATTTTTAAAAGAGAAAAATAGTGGGAAAAAAATTATGAGAAAAAGAAGAATGAATAGAACCATTTTGTTGGCACTAAAGACTAATAACTTTCATTCTCATTCAATGAGTGTTTTGAACAGTTCATATGCAAGGGTTTCAACAACTGTTGTGCCTGACAATTATGAATATTGTACTTCTTTCATGTACGGATCAATATGAGATAAGACATTTAATTGCAGGCTTTTGTGGGAATTATATACCACTTGAGTTTTTCCCCAAGCCTGAGAATAACACTTAGTCTTGGGAGCAGCCTCAGGAGCCATTTGCCTTTCTAGCTTTTATACTAAGAGGAGCGAACAGATTTCGGAATCACCTTCCATGTGTATCTTCCAAAGGTGGAATAGACATCTCTAATGTCACTCAATTCCCATCTAGAAGGAAGGAAATATGCCATAGATTTGAATTCTCTCTGCTAAGCGAGAGACTAGTTCGTTAAATACATTTTCTCTGCAGGGAATTGGGAGGCCTCCCATAGGATTGCCGTATTCATAATTTTCCTCTGCGCTGCTGAGCAACTTATGAAATGATGGCTCATTCAAGTAAGATATTGGTACTTCATACCACTTGTTTTGCTTCTACCCTCTTGAGACTTGTATAAGAAGATTTAAACTTCAAAAAAGAAGATTTCCTTCTATGGATGATATATGTATATATAGATGACCAGTCCATTGTGAAGAGTCTAAAAAATGTGGCTAAGCTAATGTGGGTGCCATTGTAGGATGAACAGTAGAAACATATGTCTAGAATCATCACATGGGGTGTGTACTCAAACTTATTAATAGCGACTTGGTAGTGATTGCGACTGTACATGTTGGTATAAAAATTTTCCACAACCACTCTAGAATGAACATCCTAAAAGGGACCCCACTTTCAAATAAAACTTAAGGAAAAACATAGTAGAAGTATATTAGAGTCATTTATGGATAGCACATGGTTCTGTTTTCTGACTTATCATCAATAACATGGTTCTCATTGGAAGGTGTCCAGTTTCATCTACCAATACTTGGTGAACAACCCTACAATGATCCCACTTAAAATTGGGGTAGATTTACGAGTATTAGCCTCACATGATTCAACTGCATAATCTAATATTAGTCCAACTTCTTGATATGATATTCTGAGTACTTTGTTTACCATAGTACAACAGATCTCGCCTAATCAATTTCATAGTTCATGGTGACCTTAAACTAACTAATTCTTAATTAGGTTTGCATCCTTTTCAATCTCCTGAAATTTTGAGCATACCTTCTGGTAGATCTTGCATTATGGTAAGCATTTATTGGTAGTTCTATTTGAAATTCTAAAGTGAGCTTCCTCTCCAAATCAAAGCAAACAGTAAATTTGTTTATTTGGAACCTCTGGCTGAACACAATTAGATACCTTGTTGAAGATTATTTTGTTCCAAGTAATACTCTGAAAATTGTAACATTAATCAAATAATTTAAGTTAATGAAGAAACTTAAATGTTTTTCTTGACCTTTTGATTTACAACTAATGAAAAGAGGGGAAAAAAAAAAGGAAAAAAAAAAAGAGAAAAATTTCTTGGCGTACCTTCCCCAAGTTGAAGAAAAATTTAAGCAACAACTTAAGGATGATAAACTGTTATATTAGCAAACGTTCAAGCTGCAACTCCCGGAGAACTAGAAGGAATTGCCTGTAGCTGAAGACAACAAACCTTAACCAAGGAAGTGAATTTGTCAGGAATCAAAGGAGAAGATATTGGTGATTCTGCAACAAAAAGCTCTAAACATGATTATAGGCTTTGCAAAAATATACAATCATCCAGGGGTATCATTCAAGTAATTTCGTCATCCAGTTTCAATCACGAAAAGAACTATGAACAATGCAGAACAATTTCAATTCAAAGAATCAAGTTCTTTCATTTCAAAAATGTATACAATCTACATTATGTACTTTTCTAATCCTTTATATATACCATCTGTTTCTAGATACTAATTGCTCTGGTTTATGAATCATTCAAACTCCGAGTGAGATCAAGGAAATAGTTTTCACTGCAAGGAATTGTGATGCCACCCATTGGATGATTATATCCAAATTCTTCTTCTACTTGACTCAACAAATCTTGAAAAGACGGCTGGTTCAGGTATGATAGTGGGATGACAAAACGCTTCTTTTCTACCTCACCAACATAAACTGTAAAGTATCCCTTTGGTACATCGATAGCCTTTGGAGATACTCCATTCCCTGTTGATGAAGATCGCTGAAGGCTTTGCTTAGCAGTAACAATTCTAGGCAAACGGAAACCCATGTTACAAATATGCTCCAAAAAAGAACTTGAAAATTCCTTTTGAGAATTGGAATATGGAAACTCTTGTTGGCTGTGAACCCAAATGGCATAACCTTTATATAGATGAGAGGCTTAGGTTAATGAAAAATAGAGATAAGGAAGGAAGATGAGATTCAATGCTAAAGAGACATTAGCTTATGACTTATCACATGGGCGTGTCTTCCTACCCACTAAGACAATTTCAAATACATGTGATATATGGTCATTCTATATAGCTTATGTAGAAACATCATGGCCTACTTTTGCTCTACATGACAACTGGAAAGTGAATTTAAATATTCTCCAAAATTTTAATAGGATAATGGACATATCAGAGGCATTCAAGCCCTTGCTGTTCTTCTGGTGTAATAAAATTTTAGTTGCATTTAATAGCTTTGTCTATAACATTTCACTTCAATGGGGAAGATTCCAGCTAAGAAACTTTGTTGGTTGTTAGTGTTAACTGTTTGCCAAGAACTCTAAAAAATATTAAACCCTCCCCAATAAGTTACAAACCAACATTGGATTGTTAATGTTAAGAATGTATTAAACAATATGCCATAAACTATCAACTTAAGATTTTGAGTTTTGAGTATGTTGATACTGACTGTTATACATTTTTTTTGAAACCAATGGAATAAATAATAAAAACCTTTATGTCACAGGGGAATCTTGTCGTCCAACTGTTTATACAAATCCATGTTCATACAAATTGTTTAATGATTTCTTGTTGAACTACCAACCCCATTTTGAAGTAAAAGAAAGATATCCTGTTGAGAAGAGTTGCTCTTTGGAGAGTACAACATGGAAGGAGTTATTGTAGAAGGAAGATGCTTTCGTCATCTACCCAAACTAGAAGTACTTGTTCTTAATGGAATTCACAGGGATATATTTTTATTGTCTGAACAAAAGCTTTTGGCTTGTATTGCTTCAATGAGTCATTACAAGCATGTATATTCATGTAAAACGGAAAATGTGCTTATATGTTTATGATACTCCTTGATCCTTTTTTCATTAATCTTAAGCAGGATTTTAAACATATGGCAGCAAGATATTTTTATGGGATCAACAAAAGAGAAAAATAGTGAAAACAAATTAGGAGAAAAAGAAGAATGAATAGATCCATTTTGTTAGTAGATCCATTTTGTTAGCACTAGAAACTAACAACTTTCATTCTCATTCAATGAATGCTTTGAACAGTTCATATGTAAGGGGTTTCAATAACTGTTGTGCCTTTCAATTATGAATATTCTACTTCTTTCATGATCAGTACGAGATAAGACATTTACTTGCAGGCTTTTGTGGGAACTATATAGCACTTGAGAGTTCTTTCCCAAGCTTGAGAATAACACTTGGTTTTGGAAGCAGCCTCAGGAGCCATTTGCCTATAGCTTTTTTACCTAGAGGAGTGAACAGATTTTGGAATCACCTTCTGAGTGTATCTTCCAAAGGTGGAATAGACATTTTCAATATCACTCAATTCCCATCAAGAAGGAAGGAAATGTGCCACAGATTTTAGTTCTCTCTGCTAAGCGAGAGGCTAGTTTGGTAAATACATTTTCTCTGCAGAGAATTGTAGGGCCTCCCATGGGATCATCGAATTCAAATTCTTCCTCAGCATGGCTGAGTGTCTTGAGCATGCTTGTCCAGGGAGTGTTTGCCTATGGCCGCATGCTCAAACCACCCTCAACCACCTTATTATGCCTTGTAAGTAGTTTAGGAAGTTGTTTTCATTTTCATGTTGTTTTTCTTTCGAGTGACGTTTCGCCAGTTTTGATATGCAACACTGGCAGACTAGTTTTTGCTTAGAATGTACTATAGGGGAACCCCACTAGTTGACTCCCGGACCAAGTATTGTTGTACTCGTTGCAAACAAGCTTTCTTGCAATTGTCAGTCCTCAATGCTTTATTTAATGATGTTTTCAAAGCTTTTCTTCTCTCTCGTTTTATAAAACCATTTTCTCTCGAAACGCGAGTAGAGGCTACATCATACCCCTAGTTTGCCTGCGACCCGCAGTTTTTGTACGGCTGACTTGCTCACCAGGTTAGAGCAGTGCCGCACAATCGCCCGTCCGTATTCGAAAGTAAGCGATTGTGACACTGAGCAACTTATGAAATTCTGGCTCATTCAAGTAAGATATTGGTACTTCATGTTGCTTCTTTTGCTTCTTTCCAACATAAACTGGTCACTGGAATATACCCTTTTTGAACATTTCGATAATGAAGAAGACTCTGTAGCATTTCGAGGACTCAATGAAGAATGAAGAATCTGCATGACATGAGGTAGTCTGGTATCGGCAAGAAGACTTAAACTTAAAAAAAGAAGATTTCCTTCCATGGATGATATATGTATATATAGATGTCCAGTCAATTGTGAAGAGTTTACAAAATGTGGGTGCTATTGTTGGATGAACAGTAGAAACATATGTCTAGAATCATCACATGGGGTGTGTTCTCAAACTGATTAATAGTGACCCGGTAGCGATTGCGACTGTACATGTTGGTATACAAATTTTCCACAACCACTCTAGAATGGACATCTAAAAGGGACCCCACTTCCAAATAAAACTTAAGGAAAAATAGTAGAAGTATATTAGAGTCATTTATGGATAGCACATAGTTCTGTTTTCTTGACTTATCATGACTAACATGGTTCTCATGGGAAGGTGTCCAATCTCATCTCCCAATACTTGGTGAACAACCCTACATTGATCCCACTTAGAATTGTGGTAGATTTATGAGTATTAGCCTCACCTGAATCAAGTGCATAATCTAAAACTAGTCTAGCTTCTTGATATGATATACTGAGTACTTTGTTTACCATAGTACAACAAATCTCACCTAATCAATTTCCTAATTCATGGTGACCTTAAACTAACTAGTTCTTAATTAGGTTCGCTTCCTTTTCAATCTTCCTGAAATTTTGAGCATATCTTCTGATAGATCTTGCATTATGGTAAGCATTTATTGGTAGTTCTGTTTGAAATTCCAGAGTGAGCTTCCTCTTCAAATCAAAGCATACAGGTAAATTTGTTGATTTGAAACTTTTGGCTGAACACAATTAGAATCTTATTAAAATATTATTTTGTTCCAAGTAACACTTCAAAAATTATTACATTAATCAAATAATTTTAAGTTAATAGATGCTTAAAGGTCCTCTAGTTTCAATATACGAAACTCAGATGTCTTTCTTGACCTTGTGATTTTCAAATCTAATGAAAAGAAAAAGAAAAGAGTTAGAAAAAAATCATAAAGTAGGATTGCAAGAATCTATTTTTAATGCAACAAGTTTTCAGGGCAATACTTGGTTAGAAACTTTTCTCCACCATATAATTAGCAAATGGAAACCATGGTGCATCAGTGTCTTCACAGAAGAAGCTATTTGCATTTTTTCTGGTGAAAAAGAAAAGTTCAAGAAAGCACTTACGTACAAGAACTGTGAAGGGTAAGAGGAAAGGAAGAATGAGTTCTCATTCACAAAGGTCCTCTAGTTTCAATATACGAAAGAATTGTGAACAGTATACAACAATTTCAACAAATCAAGTTTCCTCATTGAAAAAATGTTTACATTGTTTCTACATCCTAATTCATTTTCTACAGTCTATTTCTAGATGTTAATCTCTGCTTCACGAGCCATTCAAACTCTGAGTGAGATTGAGGAACTTGTCTTCACGGCAAGGAATTGTGATGCCACCCATTGGATGATTATATCCAAATTCTTCTTCTGCTTGACTCAACAAATCTTGAAAAGAAGGTTGGTTCAAGTAAGACAGTGGGATGACAAAACGCTTCTTTTGTTCCTCACCAACATAAACAGTAAGCCCTTGGGAACGTCAACAGCTTTTGGAGATGTTCCATTTCCTGTTGATGAAGATAGCTGGAGACTTTGCTTAGCAGTAACAATTTGGGGCAAACGGAAACCCATGTTGTAATATGTTCCAAGATTCGAAATATGAGACCCCAAAAGGAAATTCGAACTTTGAAGTTTCTTCTGAGAGTTGGAATATGGAAGGACACTTGTTGCTTGTGAATCCATATAACATGACCTTTATATAGATGAAAGGCTTAGGTTACTCAAAGATGTAGTCAAGGTAAGAAGATGAGATTCAATTCTAGATAGACATTAGCTCATGACCTACCACATGGATGTGTCTTCTAAGCCATTATGAGAATTTCAAATTCATGTGATATATGGTCATTTTGTATACCTTGTGCAGAAACATCATGGCCTACTTTTGTTTTTAGATAACAACTAGAGAAGTAAGTTGAATAAACTTATAAACCTCTAAAATTTTAATAGTATCATAGACATATTTGAGGCATTCAAGCCCTTCCTGTCCTTCTGGTGAAATGAAGTTTAATTGCATTAATTAGTTGTCTAACTAAGAAGCTTTGTTGTTGATAGTGTTAACAAAGAACTCATAAAATCTTTAGATTGGATACTGCGAATCTACAGAAACTTTGGTTTTTTCTTTGGATCCAATATAGAGTGATTGTAGAGCGAGAAATATCGGTTTTGTTTGTTCTTATGTGAGGTTCCTTGTGAGTATTTGCCTCTGTTAAATCACCAATTGACCTAAATCAATATGAACTGGGGAGGAAATAACATTGCAGGGATTTAAACATAGGGCCTCCCACTCTGATACAATGTTAAATCACCAATTGATCAAAAAGTTTAAACTAATAGATGAAAGTAAATTTAATATTATATCAACACTCTAACAGCCTGACAAGGAATAAAAGAGAAGAAGCTACGTTTAGCAAATTTGAATGATAATGGATATGTGTATATCCCTACATGATTCTCATATAAATGTATATTCTTTATACTTCGTTAATTGAAAGGGCCCAGTTTCAAATTAAGCTAGGGAAAAATGTGGCAATCTGTTACAATCATTAATGGATGGCACATAGTTTTGTTTTCTGACTTATCATCAATAACATGGCTCTCATTGGTAGTGTATATTGGTAGATTTATGATTATTAGCCTCAGTTGAATATAGTGCATAATCTAATATCAGTCCAGCTTCTTCATTAAACATTATGAATACTACGCTAATCATGGTGATTAGTCCTTGAACATTGATGTTTGAGTCTACTTGGTCCATGAATTTTTAAAAGTGTATAACAAGTCATTGAACTTTGAGATTTCTGTTTATTTAGTCCTTATTATATACAAAATTAAAATTTCAAAAGCCTATTAGATATACAAAATTAATATCTATTGAAACTTCCTGCTAAAACAAAAAGTTGAATACAATTTTGTTGCAAGTGTTTGCATTATATTTGAAATCATAACATTAAATCAAATCATAAAATAATAGAAGAAAAGATAGATTCTGTATTCATCTCTTGATTAATAATTTGAATTAGAGGACATGAGTAAGAAAAAAAAACATTATGTAGGACTGCAAGTAGCCATTTCAAGTAGTATAATCCAGTTTATGCAAGTTTTTGTAGCCAATATTATCATTCAAGTAGTTTCATCAGAAAGTGTTAAGAATGTAAAGAATAAGGATCACTAGACAAAAGTTTCAATTCAAAGAATCAAGTTTTCTCATTTCAAAAAATGTATACGACTCATTCTGTACTATTCTAATCCTTTTTCTGTACAACCAATTTCTAGATACCAATCCCTCTAGTTCATGAGTCTTTCAAACTTTGAGTGAGATCAAGGAAAAGTTCTTCACTGCAAGGAATTGTGATGCCGCCCATGGGGTGATCATATCCAAATTCTTCTTCTGCTCGACTCAACAAATCTTGAAAAGTAGGCTGGTTCAAGTACGACAGTGGAATGACGAAACGCTTCTTTTGTACTTCACCAACATAAATGGTAAAGAACCCCTTTGGAACGTAAACCGCCGATGCTCCATTTCCAGTTGATGAAGACCGACGAAGACTTTGCTTAACATGAACAATTCTAGGCAACCGGGAACCCATGTTATAGTGTTATAGTGAGACTTTGAGAGAAGTACAAAAGTTGGAAATTTCTTTTGATAATCTGAATATGGAGGACTCTTGTTGATTGTGAAGTCAATTACATGACCTTTATATAGATGAAGATCACATTGACAAGGCAGAAAGATGAGATTCAATAGTGGAGAGAGATTTGTTCATGACCTATCACATGGGTGGGCCTTCCAAGCCTTTATGAGAATTTCAAATTCATGTGATATGTGGTCATTCTGTATACTCTCTGCAGAAACATCATGGCCTACATTTTCCTCCAAATAATAACTGGAGAAGTAAGTTGAGTAAACCTCTAAAATTTTGATGGGATTATGGACATACTAGAGGCACTCCAACCCTTGTTGTCCTTCTGCTAAAACAAAATTTTAATTGCATTTAATAGCTCTGTCTATTACTTTTTGCTTTAGTGGGAAATATTCTAGCTAAGAAACTTTGGAGGTTGTTAGTGTTAGTAGAGAACTCTGAAAAATCTTAAGCACGGATGCCGATATACCGTGGTACTGTTAAACATAAAAAGGTACAGGATGGAAGTAGAAGGGAGAACCCACTATTAGCACCCTATTGGATGATAAAAAGCAGCCATAGCAAGACCAATTGAATAGATAATACTATCAAATTTTTATTGACTTATTTCGATTCACCTATGTTTTTCATTGAATTTGCACATCCCCGGTGACTGCAAAGCAAGAAGGAGAAACTTCGGCTTTGCTTGTTCTAGGTGAAGTCCATTGAGGATCTCTGCCTAGTGATGAAGCTGCATTTAGCCTCTTAAAAGAGAATAACTTGTATTGTGGTGATTCTACAAGAAAGAACCTTCATTGGGAGGGATCTGGATAGTTCTGCCAAGAAGCTGATGGTGCTCTCTTTCCAATTATTTGCTGAATACACCATTCAAGATATTAGTTTAAATTGGCCAAGAAGCTGATGGTGCTCTCTTTCCAATTATTTGCTGAATACACTATTCAAGATATTAGTTTAAATTGGATTGCATTTTGTTGAAAAAGGAAAATATTTGGGAAAAAAGGAAAATATTTGGGAGATATTTTAGAATTTATCTCTTTCCTTATATATGTTTTCAATATTTTTTCCTTGTTTAAGTTTCTTATCTCTATTTATTCTTCCTCTTGTAATTCTTTGATTGTATCAAACAAATAAAGAAAAAGAGAAACTTCTATCGTGGTTTTTTCTCCCTAATCTAGGGTTTTCCACGTACACCTTTGTGTTATTTTTCTTTCTCTCTTTCAATATGGTATCAGAGCAAGGTGAGGAAACCCTAACCGTCACTGACGAAAATAACCCTAGGCAAGAACTGCCGCCACCGTCGCCGACAGGATCCGCCGCCGTTGCCACCACCACAGAATCCGCCGTCCAAGCTGCGATCCACGAGTATCTCCGGTCGCTCAACCCAAACGCTGCTGCCGCTTTTGTTCAGAGCCTACTACCTAAATGGGAAAACCCTAGCGCCACGCCTCCTCGTATCCACCCGCCACCATCTGAGAATGTCGGGCTTGCTACTCAGATCTACCGACAAGCCGCCGGCCATCCCGATTTGCGCCTCTCGTCGACCGTCTCTGCCGCACAGCCGCACGTCGAGGAGGTCAGATCTGCGTCTAACCCCGATCGGCGTCTCCATCTGACCAGCGCTACTACACAGCTACCATTTGCGGAGATCGGAAGTTCGTCTGGGTGTCTTGGGCAGCCGAGAGTCGATGCCGGCGTCGGTATTCCTCCGACCACCGCGGCTACCACCGGATCTAGTGGTTTCTTTTCTCTTCAACAACAACTCGCCGATCTTCAAGCAAATTTTCAACAACAAATCGCTGCTCTCGGAGCCACACTAAGTGCTTCTACTCGTATGGGTCAAAGTGCAGTAAATTCGAGTATCCCGTCAGATTTACCGTTGTATCCAGTGCATCCAGTAACTACAATCCCGACCATTACACCGACATCTTATTTGTCTGGTCCAATAAGCAATGCCACTGGACTGACTATTGGTGAAAAATTGAATGGTCAAAATTACTTCTCCTGGTCTCAGTCGGTAAAAATGATTCTTGAAGGGCGTCACAAATTCGGGTATTTAACTGGCGACATACCAAAACCCAGACCAGGAGACCCGCAAGAGCACATTTGGAAAGGAGAGGATTCCCTACTCCGGTCACTTTTAATTTACAGTATGGAACCTCAAATTGGAAAGCCCTTACTGTATGCTGCCACAGCTCGAGATATTTGGGATGCCGTTCAGAAATTATACTCCAAAAGACAGAACGCCTCTTGACTCTACACACTGCGGAAACAAATCCACGAATGTAAACAAGGTACTCTGGATGTTACATCATACTTTAACAAATTGTCTCTAATATGGCAGGAAATGGATTTGTGTCGAGAACTTGTTTGGGATTGTCCGTGTGGGGGAGTTCAATACTACAAACTTGAGGAAGTTGACCGAGTATATGATTTCTTAGCCGGCTTAAACTCCAAATTCGATGCTGTACGAAGTCGAATTTTGGGACAGAAACCAACACCAACCTTGATGGAAGTCTGTTCCGAAGTTAGGCTTGAGGAAGATAGAACGAGTGCTATGAATACTGTGGGTACCTCCATTACTGACTCAGCTGCGTTCAACTCAAAAATAACTAGTACAACTGGAGACAAGCAGAATGGGAAACCTCCTCCAGTCTGTGAACACTGTAAAAAACCATGGCACACGAAAGATCAGTGTTGGAAGCTACATGGTCGGCCTCCGAATGGTAAACGTCAACCTCCAAACAACAAACCTAATCAGGCCTTGATAAGTGACTCGGAACCATGTCGTCAAGAGAACTACCCAACTGACAATGGTACCACTACTCTTGGGGCAATTGCACATTCAGGTATTTCTCCATCCCTGAGTTTACTCAGCGTTACTGGCCAGAAACCCTAGATTCTTGATTCAGGAGCTACGGATCATTTGACTGGAACTTCTGACGATTTCCTATCTTATCATCCATGTGCTGGTAATGAAAAGATTTGAATTGCTGACGGGACACTTGCCCCTATTGCCAGCAAAGGTCATATTTCTCCTTTCGATGGTCTAATATTACAGAATGTCCTGCATGTTCCCAAAATCTCATATAACCTACTGTCTGTGAGTAAGATAACCAGAGATTTAAATTATCGTGTAGCTTTCTCACCCGATGATGTTCTTTTTCAGGACTTGAGCTCGGGGAAGACGATTGGCACTGCCCAGCATAATAGGGGACTCTATTTCCTTAATAATGATACTTCCTCTAGGCAAAGCTCTAGGACTAGTTTGTTATCTTCCTATTTTTCAACTTCTGAAACCGACTGTATGTTATGGCATTTTCGTCTTGGCCATCCCAATTTCCAATATATGAAATATTTATTTCCCCATTTGTTTAATAAAGTTGACATCTCCTCTTTATCTTGCGATGTGTGTATTCGTGCAAAACAACACAGAGTCTCCTTCCCGTCTCAACCTTACAAACCCTCTCAACCTTTCACCCTTATTCACAGCGATGTTTGGGGCCCCTAGAGGATTACCACCTCGTCAGGTAAACGTTGGTTTGTTACTTTCATTGATGACCACACTCGTCTTACTTGGGTCTTCCTTTTAACAGATAAGTCTGAAGTCTCCTCCATTTTCCAACAGTTCTACACCACCATTGAAACTCAGTTTAATGCCAGAATTGCCATTCTTCGAAGTGACAATGGTTGTGAATTCCTCACTAATACCCTCCGAGCGTTCTTATCCACTAAAGGTATCGTTCACCAGAGCTCATGTGCCTATACGCCCCAACAAAATGGAGTGGCTGAAAGAAAAAACCGTCATCTTCTTGAAGTTGCCCGGTCTCTTATGCTTTCAGCCTCTCTTCCATCTTACCTGTGGGAAGATGCCGTATTGACTGCAGCTCATCTTATAAATCGGATGCCTTCTCGCGTTCTCCACTTCCAAACCCCTCTTGACTACCTAAAATTGTCTTATCCCACCACTCGCCTTATACCTGATGTTCCTCTCCGCGTGTTTGGATGTACAGCATTTGTCCACAGCTTCGGTCCAAACCAAACTAAGTTCTCCCCTCGGGCCCAGAAATGTGTCTTTGTTGGATATCCCCTCCACCAGCGTGGTTATAAATGTTTCCATCCCACTTCCTGGAAATACTTCATCTCTATGGATATCACCTTCCTAGAAGATCAACCTTTTTTTCCCGTTAGTCCTTTTCAGGGGGAGAGCAATAATGAAGAGACTAACTATCCAAATTCTCCAAATTCCCTTTATGAACCTACTCTAACAACCCACGACACTATCCTACCCACCAGACAAGTCCCATGGATAACGTACTACAGGAAGAATCTTAGAAAGGAAATGGCGGCCCCTACTGATGTGCTGGCTCCGGTCCAATCATCCGAACTGACACAAGCCCAAGGTACAACTGATCTTGAAAATAATACTACTTGCGTTGAAAATATCTGTGTTGAAAACGATATTGTGGACCTGACAAAATGTTCGGCAGAAGAGAGTAAAGATGATATGACAGAAAATAACCAGGTTGCTGAAAATGAGGCAGTGTCAACAACAGTTGAGGAGAATGAAAAAGGGATAGAACCCCAAAACCCTACTGGAGAAGAGCCCGACAAGACAGGAGAGGGTGATACCAATCTAGACCTGCCCATTGCATTAAGAAAGGGCACAAGATCTTGCACCAGGTATCCTATGTACAGCTTCCTCTCCTATAATAATTTGTCTTCTAAGTTCAGAGCATTTACTGTTAGTCTTGATACTGTAACCATACCGAAAAACATATATGCTGCTATGGAAATCCCTGAATGGAAGACTGCTGTTATGGAAGAAATGAGAGCTCTTGAGAAAAATCATACTTGGGAACGTGTTGCTCTTTCGAAAGGGCATAAACCAGTTGGATGTAAATGGGTATTCACAACAAAGTATAAATCTGACGGAACTCTTGACAGATATAAAGCCAGGCTTGTAGCAAAAGGATTCACTCAGACTTTTGGGGTAGACTACTCCGAGACTTTTTCTCCTGTCGCAAAGTTGAACACAATCAGAGTCCTTCTGTCAGTTGCAGTAAACAGAGATTGGCCTCTCTATCAGCTAGATGTGAAAAACGCCTTTTTGAATGGTGATCTAGAAGAAGAAGTGTACATGAGCCCCCCTCCTGGCTTTGAAGACCAATTTGATCGATGTGTGTGTAAACTTAGAAAGGCCTTGTATGGATTAAAACAATCACCAAGAGCATGGTTTGAGAGATTCACTACCTTTGTTTAAGTCCCAAGGCTTCACTCAAGGACACTCTGACCATACCTTATTTACAAAGAGGTCTGTCTCAGGTAAGATTGCGATTCTGATTGTATACGTCGATGACATCGTTTTATCTGGAGATAATACTGCTGAAATCAACAAGTTAAAACAGAAAATGGCAGACGAATTTGAAATTAAAGACCTAGGAAATCTAAAGTATTTTCTTGGGATGGAGATAGCAAGATCAAAAGAAGGTATCTCAGTTTCTCAACGCAAATACACTCTTGATTTACTGAAAGAAACAGGTATGACCGGATGCAAGCCTGCTGACACTCCGATCGAGTCTAATGCCAAATTGGGAGAGTCTATTACCAAAGTTCCTGTTAATAAAGAGAGATATCAATGTCTAGTTGGGAGACTAATCTACTTAGCACACACTAGACCAGATATCTCCTGCTGTCAGTGTTGTGAGTCAGTTTATGCAAGCTCCCTACGAAGAACACATGGAAGCTGTAAACAGGATTCTAAGGTATTTGAAGAGCACACCAGGAAAAGGATTGATGTTTAGAAAATCCAACAGAAAATACATCGAAGCCTATACAGACTCTGACTGGGCAGGATCAGTAATTGACAGAAAATCTACATCTGGGTATTGCACCTTTGTGTGGGGTAACCTTGTAACGTAGAGAAGTAAGAAACAAAGTGTAGTTGCTAGAAGTAGTGCTGAAGCAGAATACAGAGCTATGAGTCATGGAATATGTGAAGAAATCTGGTTGAAGAAAGTTCTATCTGATCTTCACCAAAGCAGTGAACTACCTATGAAACTCTATTGTGACAATAAGGCTGCTATTAGCATTGCAAACAATCCAGTTCAGCATGATAGAACAAAACATGTGGAGATCGATAGGCACTTTATAAAGGAGAAACTGGAAAACGGAAGCATTTGCATTCCGTATATTCCTTCTAGTCAACAAGTTGCAGATGTTCTTACCAAAGGGTTGCTTAAGCAGAACTTTGATGCATGTGTAAGCAAGATGGGTCTAATTGACATTTACGTTCCATCTTGAGGGGGAGTGTTGAAAAAGGAAAATATTTGGGAAAAAAGGAAAATATTTGGGAGATATTTTAGAATTTATCTCTTTCCTTATATATGTTTTCAATATTTTTTCCTTGTTTAAGTTTCTTATCTCTATTTATTCTTCCTCTTGTAATTCTTTGATTGTATCAAACAAATAAAGAAAAAGAGAAACTTCTATCGTGGTTTTTTCTCCCTAATCTAGGGTTTTCCACGTACACCTTTGTGTTATTTTTCTTTCTCTCTTTCAATACATTTATTTCTTCTTAGCCTTGTATGGCATGTATTAGCAGTTGTATTTATATTTCATTTGTTTCCATTGTACTCCAAGTATTAGAAATTTTATTATTGGGATATGATGAGGGTGCTATGTTCGTCAACCTAATTGAGATATTCAGTGCGTCTTTGATCCATGTTTTTCGTTTGAGTTTTTGCTTTTATGTTGTCTTTTTGTAATTCGAGCATTAACCTCTTTTCATTTCATCAATAAAAAGTGTTGTTTCGGTTTCAAAAAGGAAAAAAAAAATGTTGATGAAAGACAGACATGAAAGGTGTTTGATTTGAAGTAAAATAGCGAAGGACTACTTTCAAAACTGTAGTTCATTTTTCAGAACAAGAGTACATGTTAATATTTGACGCTATCCGATTGGAGAGGCATGAATGCCTATTACTGTTGAAGAAAAGCTTTCAGCGTATACAGCTCCAAGGAGGCCTTCTCTATATCGAGTATTTAATCGAAAATTTATTGATCTATGTATCTCTTTTTGCCTTTGCAGAATTTAAAACATATTTCCACTGTCTGACCGAATAAAGATGATGTCTAAACTAGGGAATTAGTATATCATAATGGCTCAGTTTCCTGACTTATCATCAAGAACTGGTTCTGTCTGTTAATGAATATGAGTTGGTATACAATTCCAGCGGTTACCATTTCTTGGCATACAATCTATAAGGATCCCACATAGATTTGTTTCTATAAGTCCTTTGGTAGTTTAAAATCGTTGATTAGACAACATCAATACACTACTTGTTAATCATATTAGTTAGTCACTTTAGAAGTTGACTGTGCCTAAACTAATGAATATCCATTTCTTCAAATTTCGGTTTGAGAGATTCCTAAATGAGTTGCCACTCCATATCATGGCAGAGGGCCGGTATGAGTATAAAGTCAAAACTTTGGGATCCAAAATTCAAAATCTTGATTGAATACCACTTCATTAAAGGAGTTGCCACTCCATATCATGGCAGAGGGCCGGTATGAGTATAAAGTAGTTTGAAAATCATAAGGTCAATAAAGTCATCACAGATTGATGGAAGGTAACTTGGATTCTTTTCTTGATGATTAATTTTTATCAGAGGAAAACAGAAAGAGGAAGGAAATGGGATTGTAAAAAGTATAATGAGTAGTTAGCTTGTACTTCTGTTATACTTTTAGTTTCTGTCAAAACCAGGTTCTTATTTGGTTAAGCATTTAGTAAGGCTGTTTAATTTCCTATTTATATGGCAGCCTTTGTGTTTCATTATTATTCACATATGGAAGTTTCTCATGGTATCAAAGCAAGTACCTAACATCTATTCTTTTTCTTCACTCATCTTTTCTTTGTTTGGAGTGTTTGAACTTTCTTCTTCAGTTCTTTATGAAATTGAAGTCCTAAGTGTGTGGATTGGGGAGCTTCTTTTGTTGAGTGTATCCAATGAATTCCTCAACTACGTCAAATTCTTCTTCGTCTGAGAAAGACTTACTTTCACCAATTTTTCTACTGTCTAACATTTGCAACCTGATTTCGATGAAGCTTGACTTCACGAATTTTGTCCTTTGGAAGTTCCAGTTGACGTCGATTTTTAAAGCTCATAAGCTTTTCGGCTTTATCGATGGTACTAATCCATGTCCTCCTTGGACTAGTCTGTCTTCTACGTCGACTGTTCCACCCCAATTGAATCCTTTATATGAAGATTGGGTTGCTAAGGATCAAGCTCTTATGACAGTCATAAATGCTACACTTTCACCTGAGGCTTTGGCATATGTTGTTGGCAGCACTTCTTCCAAACAGGTTTGGGATATTCTTGCAAAGCTTTATTCTTCTAGTTCTCGCTCTAATGTGGTGAATTTGAAGTCTGATTTGCAAACTATTTCCAAGAAGTCTGATGAATCAATTGATGCCTATATTAAACGAATCAAGGAGATCAAAGATAAGCTTGCTAATGTTTCTACTTTTATCAATGAGGAGGATCTTCTTATCTATGCTCTAAATGGCCTTCCAAATGAGTATAATACTTTTCGAACGTCAATGCGTACGCGTTCTCAGCCTGTTACATTTGAAGAACTTCATGTTCTTCTAAGAGCTGAGGAATCGGCTCTTGCGAAACAATCTAAGCATGATGATTTGTTTAATCAACCGACTGTTTTACTCTCTTCTTCTCAATCTCTTATGTCTTGTGCTCCTACTTTCAATAGTAACTTTGCTCGAGGCCATGGACACAGTAAAAATTATGGACATGGACATTTTGCTTTCGATACTCAAAGTCGTGGTCATGGTTCTTCCCAAGAAAAACAGTCTGCTGTTCTTGATAATCATCCATCTTGTCAGATTTGTTTACGTCGTGGCCACACTGCACTCGATTGTTTCAATCGTATGAACTATAATTTTCAAGGACGTCATCCTCCGCAACAGCTTGCTGCGATGGTTGCGTCACAGAATAATGCATATCTATCTATTGTGAATTCTTCTGCTTTGGCTGATTCAGGTTGTAACACTCATATTACTTCAGATCTGAATTATCTTTCTCTTGCATCTGAATATAATGGTGAAGAACAAGTTGGTGTTGGTAGTGGACAATCTCTGCCTATTTCTCACACAGGTTGTGATACTTTTGAAACTTTTCTTCTTCTTTCTCTCTTTAATCATGTTTGTGTTCCTAATATTACCTCTAAATCTCCTTTTTGTTCATTAACTTTGTGTTTACAATAATGATCTTATTGCTTTCTGTTGGGATTTATTTTCAATTCAGGACAAGTTTTTGGGCGAAATTTTGTTCCAAAGGCCTAGCATTGATGGTCTATATCTGATCACTTCTAAGGCTGTGACTGCTTCTAGTTTAGCCTCCACCACTCAGTTGTTCTACTATTGCTTATGTTGCTGAAAAGTCCTCTTTTACCCATATAGTTCTTCTTAAGTTTTGTGTTTTCTTGTTGAATTTGTCATGTACTTCAAATAAAGTGTGTGTGAATATTGTCTACATGGAAAAATGAGAATCTTTCTTTTAATTGATCAAAGAAGGTTTCTTTATATTCTTTTAGAGCTTTTTGACATAGTGATGTATGTGGTTCTGCCCCTTAAACTTCTATAAATAGTTGCGGCTATTCCAGCTGTTGTGTTTCATTTGTTGATGGCATGTTTCAAGGTATGTTTAGAGTGATTTTAGTATGATTGAAATCATCTTGTCATTGCCAAAATCACTTTTCTGTCAAATATTGATGTTTGGTTAATATTGAGAGATTGATTTTAGAAAAAGCTAAAATCATTTAAAATTGATTTTTCAATAATTAGTTGAGAAGTAATTCTTAGTGCTGGTGAGTGATCAACTGACAAGCTACCCAAAAGTTTGTCATTTCATTCATTTAATAAAATATTGAACTTACCCATGTATTTAAGAATAATATATAAAATAGAGATGTCTTTTTAGTATTTTATTAATTTTAAATCATTTTTAAAATCAAACATAATAATTCAAAATCACTTCAAATTGAGCTTAGAATTGAACATCAATATAAATTACTACTTCTATGATCACTTCTAAACCTGCATTAAATATCTGTTTTTCGGCGTGAGCGACACCAACGATAGTGAGACTAGCGTGAGCGAGACAGCGACGATACTATAAAGAGCAAAACAATACCAAAGAGAGCGAGACTAGCAAGAGAGAGACTTCGAGAGTGAGAGCGAGAGCGAGACTAGCGAGACGATATACACAAAAAGCCAAAAGACACGCCAACTTTCGAGAAATTTGGGCATTCTGTGACTTTTCTTGTAAAGTCTTGTTAGAAACCTTATGAGAAAGTCACAAAATGCCCAAATGTACACGTCAACTTTTGGGAAATTTAAATTTTCTTTTCCGTTTGTGGGTTTATTTCCAAAAATTGAGTCACATAGGATGAGTTTTACCACAAACGACAAAAATTTGAGTAATGTAAAAAAGTGAACTTTAACGTCATTTTACCATGTGAGACCCACCTTTGAAACTCTAAAAAGTTGAAAATATGGTTAGAAAAAGAATTTTTTTCTAAAAAAAAAAATAGTTTTGGCCCATCATAAACTTTTTAGGTTAGAAATAGCAATTTCCTAATAGATCAACATTTGCTAAACATTAACAATTCACCCTTTTGAGTATCTTATTCATCCCATTCCTAATTATTCTCACACCTTTGAACCTTTGGTTGTGCTCTTGTTTGTTGCTCATGGTATGTACAAACAATTCATCCCACAATAGTGTTTATGAAAATTAAGCCTGTAGGCACTACTTCCCCCTTCAAATTCATTCTTTTGTTATCTACTTTTTACAAATGGTTTAAAAAATCAAGCCAAATTTGAAAACTAAAAAAATAGCTTTTAAAACTTGCTTTCAAAGAATTCAACTATTGTACTTAATGAGAGATACAAATCAATGTTAGACATGAGAAAAAAATAGATTTAATTTTTAAAAACAAAAACAAAAAATGAAATGATTACCAAACAGGACCTTAGAAATTAATATTGGGATCTACATTGAATTTATTTAGAATTAAAAATAATAATAAACATGATGGTAGATTATGTTGTGTTTAATAAGTCCCCAAATTCTCAATTTTAAAAATTCGTAAACCTATTAGAAAGAAATTGAAAATTTAGGACTCAAGTAGACACAAAATTCAAGTCTAATAGATTCATTCATTGATGTCCAATATGTGAAGGGCATATTAGCAAATTCATACTTATTAGACATTGTCAAGGAAAAACTTTAATAGACATCAAAATCTATAAAACACAAATTTTACAGTTAAGAAATTATTACACCTTTAAATTCGTGAACTTATTAAATACGAATTTGACAGTTTTAAACTATTATACGCTTTTTCAAATCTCAAAAAACTTTTAAATACATGTTCCTAAAAGTTGTCATCCTTGGAATTTTGGTTATATGCTATTAAACTTGTTTTATCTATATGCTTTGAAGCCTGCAACAATACTTGAGTATTTTCCAACAATTTCTAAACCCTGATTTCTAAAATCATTTGCTCGAAATGGGTAAAGGTTGCAAGATAGGCCCACTGTACCACCAACATTTTAAATTCGAGTTGGCAAACTTGCTCAAGGGCAATAGCAAGTGTCGCACAATCCCTTTGTGAGTTTCAAAGAAGTGCAATCATGACACTAAGCATGCAACGAAAGAAAAGTACTCAATCCAATAGCCAAATAATCCACCTTCCTTGAGCTTGAATATTCTGCACGTAAACTTTTAAAAAAGGGAAGTTCCTAGCAAAGAATATGATATGGCTGTAAGGTTAAGTAATATGTGTATGGCTATGAGGTTAAGTAATGTGTGTTTATATACAGAGAGAAGTCTACGAAATGTGGCTATATTATGTGGGAGCCACTACTAACTTATTATAAAGAGTTGGGTAGTGACTGAGATTGTATATATCTGTTGGCATGGACATTGTCCACAATTGTTTCAGAAAGAACATCCTATAAAGCCCACCACTTTCAATTAACTGTAGCAGAAAATACTATCATTGTATCAGTCATTTATGCATTCCACATGGTTCTGTTTTCTAACTTGTCATCTATAACTTTGGTTTTGATTGATATTGTACTTTAGTTAGTGTACAAAATTAGCTGTCATTGTTTGGTGAGGATTTTACAAGGGATCCCCACCAAGAATTGAACATACAGGGAGGAATCAAGATCAGATTCTTTTGTTTTAACCCCTCTTGAATTCCAAACCATAATCTGGTGTTTTGTTGGTTCTGTTTTGGAGAAGATATCATCAATACATTCTCTTAAATAGCAGTTAATTGTTTTTACCTGCCTAGATCTTCACCTTCAGAGTAATTCCTAAAGGAGTTGCAAATTCAAAGCAGAGCTGATAAATTTGCCAATGCTTTCTCATAAGAAACTATTTCCCTTCTCCTTGAACAGAAAAGTTATGAGACCTATTGTTAGTTCTTGCACTGCATAGCCACTGTAAAGACTAAATGTAAGAATGGTAAAAAGAAGAAATGGAAAAACAGGAAGAAGAAAAAGAAGAAGATTGTCCAACTAATATCATTTACTCGGTTTCGGTTGGAAAAAGAAACTTAAATGTACAAGAGTTTTATTTCGAAAGTGTTTACGCTCATATCTGTCTATGTTCTACACTATTCTATTCTTTCCTTTGTACCAACTATTTCTAAACTCTATCCTCACGACTCATGAGTCATCTAAACTATGAATAAGATTAACAAAAGTATCTTCATTGCAGGGAATTGTGATGCCACCCATTGGATGATCATATCCAAATTCTTCTTCGGCTTGACTCAACAAATCTTGAAACAAAGGTTGGTTCAAGTAAGATGGCGGGATGACAAAATGCTTCTTCTGTCCTCCGACATAGACCGTAAAGTATCCTTTTGGAACATCAAGAAACTTTGGAGAGGCTCTACTTCCCGACGATGTGGATCGTCGAAGACTTGGCTTAGCATGAACAATACTAGACAAACGAAACCCCATGCTATAGTATTTTTCTCTTCAAGGAGTTAATGGGGCTTTTAACTTGAAGTATTATCCAAAGAGTTTTCTTGTGAAGTGGGAATGTGAAAGACTTGCTTGTGAACCCAATTACATGACCATTTATATAAATGGAGGGTGAGATTTCCCGGAGACAGAAATATTGACAAGGCAGAAGGTTGCATAGAATGCTAGAAAGAAACTAGCTCAAAAACAATCACATGGATTTGTCTTTCAAGCCATAATATGAGAATTTCAAGTTCATGAGTTACATGGGCCATTTTGGATCCTTATGTAGAAACATCATAGCTGGCCTACTTCTGTTTATGGACAAATATTGAGAAGAGAATTCAATACAACTAAGCAAATTCCAGTAGATTCATAGACATATTAGGGGCACTCAAAACATCCCGGTAAGATAACAATTGACAGAGACTAGTATGTTGACAGAAAATTTAACTGCATCATATAGCCATGTCTGTCACATTTTTTTGTCATAGAAGGGTTTCAACTAAAGTAGGATTTTTGTCGGTTGTTCATAGTTGCGAGGTCGGAAAAGTCATATGTACGGGTACCGTAGTACATCAGAAACTTGGAAGTGCAAGAAAATACTTCAAGTACTAGATAACAAAGGAAAAGAAACCCCATTGTTAAACCTTTTATTTTGTTGGGATGCTTAAGGTGTCTGTCTTTCTTGGTGGCTTCTGTCTTGGCCTTTCTTTTTGTTGGCTAGCTATTTTGATTGTGTTAAATCACCAATTGACCCAAACACTTATGCTCATGGGTGAAGGTAAATTTAATATGATCATGTAATATGGTATAATATTAATATGGTACCAAAGCAAGTCGTGTAGGAGGTCATTTGTTCAAACCCCTGCAATGTTATATCATCCCCAATTAATATTGGTTTCCACTTGTTGGGTCTTCTACATATTCCAAGTCCATAAGGGAGGAAAAGTGTTACATGATATAATATTAAATTTACCTTCACCCATTAGCTTAAGGCTTTGGGTCAATCACAAATTGTTATTTTTGGGTGAATCACAAATTGTTATTTGTTTCTTTTCCTTTTCTCCCTTTGAGACTTTTCTTCAACATTCTGTATCTTGAAAAAAAATGGCACTGATGCAACTGAAAGAGAACTCGGTTATATTAAACTAGAAACCAATCTTCATAACAAATATCGAATCTCAAACTCCTATGATGCATAATTATTATAGATCAACCAATCACCACTCGGATTATTGTACAAAAACATTTTTGAAAATAAAGAATAAGTATAGAGTTAAATATGACTACATTATAGCTAATGGAATGCTATAGGTATTAAATGGATGGTGGATAGTACAAATATTTAACAAAAGGTCTAGATAGATAAAAGGGCCATTAGCAAGAAATAAAATGAAGAAAGAACTTCTGGCAGATACTTAGATTCCAGTAAAATTGCATCCAGAAACAATTTCCTTATGCAGGGAAACATTTTCTTCCCATGAAGGAAACAAAAATTGGAGCAAGTTTGAAAAAGGAAAAACAAAAGGGTGCATGGATCTGATCATGCCTAATATCCCTGATCTAAAAGATTGAATTTTACAATTATGTGAGTGCCTCTCTCATGGCCTATTTAACTGAGAAATGAGATTGGTGAAGATATCTTCTCTGCACTGAATGGTAAGACCACCCATAGGATGATAATAACCAAATTCTTCTTCAGATTGACTAAGCAAGTCTTGAAAACATGGTTGGTTCAAGTACGTTACAGGGATGATAAAACGCTTCTTTTGGATCTCTCCAACATAGACTGCGCAGTAGCCTTTTGGAACTACTGCAACCCCTTCCTTTGTTGAGGTGGAAGGTCGTCGAAGAAGCTGAAGAATTCTCATGTTTATATTAGGACACAAATAAATGAAGAGCCAAAAAATTTATTAGAAGATCTGAAAACACCTTGAGATGAGAAGACAATTTCTCTTGAGAAGAATGAAGACTTGTGTTGTCTTGAGAAGAATGAAGACTTGTGTTGTTTCTGAACTCAATCAAATATGTATTTATAGATGATGAATAGAGTTGTGGGAAATCCAACCTTCTGAGAAACTGATGATAGAAGCCTTTGGATAAGGCTTTCTAGCAGACAAGAACTCATGAAGTATCATATGGTTTTGTATACCAAATAATGAACATTGAAGTAGTGATGTTGGTAAACGGTATTGTATAATCTTTTCAAGGAAAAGGATTTAGTTAAGATCATATGATCACTTAAATGACAACGACTGATGAAAATATGTAAGTTTAATAACTTGATAATAGTTATCTAAAAGATAACTTGACTATAGTAGACAGCTGGCTTATCTTGTCTAGCATTACATGACTATGATCATTTTTATATACCATAAGCTTTAGTAGTTTATCATATCAAGAGACAGAAATTGTAAACGTCAAAATAGTTATGATACTCTTTTGTTTGTTGGATGGAGAATTTTGGCTTATCAGAGCTAGGAATCCCATCGGTTACAACGTTAATGAAGAGGTGCTCCTTTGTTCGTCGTTATAAGAGAAACAATAAGATTTTTAGAGCGATGGAGAGACCATGTGATAAGATTCAGGAGAACCAAAATTTAAAGCCTCCTTGTGGACGTCGGTCACTAGGCCTTTGTGTAACTATGATTTTGTTGGATTAGAGTATGGGATTGTCTTTTTAATGCCCTTACAAAAACTCGATTTCTTACCAAAAGAACCTATGACACTCTTTGCTAATGAAATCTACTACTAATTCTTGATGCATGATGCTCTCTCAATGAAGAAGTTTGTGGTTTGTCCTCTTTCATTTGCCCCAAGGTTTTTTTTTTTTTCCTCTCTAAAAAGAAAATGATAACTTTCATTGATGTAAAAAAAAGAGACTAATACTCTATACAAGACATCCAATTAAAGGAACAAATAAAAGAGACAAACACTGTTGATGAAGAGTACAAGCCAAATAAGACAAAAGCATACATCTAAGAGCACCAAAAACTTTGGAAGAGAACCCTCAAAAGAAGCTAAATGACGAATCGAACCAAAACAAAACAAATCAACAAAGTGTGACATCAAATCAAAAAAATTGACAAAATTTGCTTAGGTTGGTGACGTTGGACTGATTTGAAATGACTTTTTAAATGCTTAAACCACCTTTGTAACACTTTAAAAGTCATTTTTTAAGTACTTGAAAAGTCATTCCAAACACATTCCTTTCTTTCTAAACCGCTCTCTCCTCCGATATATTTTCCTTCAAAGCCAAGCACAATATCTGTTCAGTCCCCTTGATTGATAACTGCTCTACAGTGAGTCTCATAACTCTCACATATTTTAGCAGTGTTACTCTGAGTGAGTTACATACTCATTTTTACTAGTTAGTTAAAGTTGTTTGTTGATTTTAATCAGTCAGCTCTCTTGCTTTTTCTCTTCAAACGAAATACAAAATTTTCACTGATTAATGAAACGAAGACAAACGTTAAAGGATACAATCGCCATAATGGGGGAGGAGGAAAAAAAAAACTTCAAAAGCAGAAACAAAGACTTTCTAATTCATATAAATGTATGTAAATAGACTAGAAAGAAAACAGCAATGAGAAGCTCTGAAGTTGGCAGTATTCAAACGCCTATCATTTTTTCAGTAATTTTTCGCTAAAGAGGCAAAAGTACAAGGAATCTCACATATGAAAAGGAGAGAGAGAGAGAGAGAGAGAGAGAGAGAGAGAGAGAGAGAGAGAAAAAAAAAAGCGCTCTCAATCTCCATGTGAATACAGATCATTTGAAGGAACATCATAGGGTAGATGTTGAGGAATCAGGTTGTCAAGGAGAATGGGCTGCGTAGGTATCAACTTTATAATCAATATTTATTTTTATGTACATGTAAATGCACCTTCGTTAGGTCAAGAGGTGGTGATAGATTTGTTCAAGTACTATGGTATTTTACATCAATCCTAGGTCATAATCCCATTTACAAATTTCTCTGCTCCTTTGGAGCATTAACAAATAAGTCTTACCTCATTCTCCTCCTACCTGTGATGATTCACTAGATTGGCTCTTGGAACTTTCTGAAGCCATCGTTAGTTGTGGGTCGCTCATTACGTCCTGCAATAAAGATTTTCCAATGATGATTAAATATTGACCACTTTTGGTCTCTGAACTTTTACGTGCAAACAAACTTAGTCCCCATAATTCTTATTTAGTCAAGGATGGATCCCTTATATTTCTGTCAGTGTTGTGACTCCTTTCCAGCTAGAGATATTCAGCAGCAAGATTTCAGACTTTAGACAGAGGATTCTTCTACTTTTTCCCCCTTTTATATGACCCTTAAATCACTAGATAGGAATATTAGGTGTTTTTCTTAGAACCTAATTCTAACGAGAAATCCATTTCATTAGAGGGTCGGGGAAAAGAGTGAACAATATTTTATAGAAAAGATTTAAGGGCAACGAATGAGCATTTTAAGGCCCATTTGATGACGTTTTTGTTTCTGGTGTTTGATAACTTATGTTTGTTCCTTCTCCTTTCTTTTTTATTGAAAAAAATAAAAAAAAAAACATGTTTGGTACCATTTTTATTTTGGTTTCTCTATTTCTAATAATTTTACACAAAAATAAGATAAATTATATATAAAAAATATTATTATGCATTTTAAAAGTAAACGTGATAAAATAATTCTTTTATTCTTGTCTTAGAAAAAGTTGGAAAGAGAATAAACCCGAAACTTAACTAGTTCTTTCCAAAATTTATACACCGTTTTGGAAATGTTACCGAAAATGAAAAACAAGAAATGTTACCAAACACTTTTTTTTCAAAAATTGGAAACAAAAAACAATAAACCAAAAACAAAAACGTTATCAAACATGTAGTAACTAGATTGAGGCAACAATTAAGAGGTCATTTAGTAACATTTATGTTTATTGGTTTCACGTGTCCAGTACCAGCTTTTTGTTACTTGTTTCTCATTACTCATTTAAGAAGTGTTTCCAAAATTGTGTAGAGATTTTAGAAACAACAAAATCAAGTCTCTTGTTTCTAGTCCTCATTTCTAGCTTTTTCCAAAGTATAAATAAAAGCTATTTTATTATTCTTAGCTTATAAAATACATAATAAGTATATTTAAAATAAATATTACATAAAAATTTTAAATATTTAACTTCAATTTTTAATTTTTCAGATAAATATTTTAGAGAAGCTGGAACAAAAAATATCATAAATATGTTTCTTTTGATGTTTCAATAAGAAAAAAGTCAATAAATAAACGACAAAAAACAATACACAATTACTAAATATAATTTTATATTTCTTTATTGAAAAAGGGAAAACGTGAAAAATGAAACATGAACGTTACTAAACGAAGTCTAAATTTTCAAAAACCAAATCAAAACCTATACACTACCCAACAAAAATTTAAAATTTTAAGGCATTTCCGAATAGAGTATTATATAGTGTTTTGCATACTAACCTGCTCCATTGAGGCATGGCTAAAACCGCTCAAAGATCCACTACTATCCCTTGACACCATGAACTCCATTTTGTCTTCACCAAATTCTCTCAATTTGTTAAGTTCTGGCAACACAACCTTGCCGAGATCTGGTCTGTCTTTTCGCCTAAGTTCTGCACATTGAAGTGCTAATTTTGCAAAGCAAAGTGCTTGTTCCACTGGCCAATCAACCACAGCTGGGTCCAGAAGCTCCCGAAAAGTCCCCTTGTCGATAGAGCGAGCAACATGGTGAGCCAACCCCATGGGGGGCTTGGCTGTAATTAGTTGAAGCAACATGATACCTAGTGAATACACATCAGATTTAACCCCAAGCATTCCAGTTTGTTGATACTCAGGGTCTATATAGCAGAAAGTTCCAGCAGCCGAAGTCATGTAGCATTGTGTTACATTTTCGGCCACAGCAGGTACAAGTCTAGCCAAACCAACATCACTTATCTTGCAAACATAGTTGTGGTCCAGCAATATGTTAGCTGGCTTGAGGTCACGGTGCACCAATGGCTCTGGCTTTGTCTGGTGGAGAAACAGAAGGCCAGTAGCAATCTCGGCAGCAATTCGAAACCTCAATTGCCAAGGAATAACAGGAGTGTTCCCCTTTCGAAAGAGTCGATCCTCCAAACTTCCATTGGACATGTATTCATACACTAGAATGCCATATTCAGGGCATGCTCCTAGAAGAAGTACCATGTTGGGATGCCTTATGCAACTCAATATATCAATCTGCATTTAGAATATCTAACTAAATCATTTGCACATGAAAAATGACCCCAAAGGTCTTCTAAGTTCCTCACCTCTTGCTGAAACTGTGTCCTTCCTTGAGATGCATCAGGACGCAAAACCTTGACTGCAACTGATGTGTGATCAAGACGACAACGAAAGACAGGTCCATAACCTCCTTCCCCAATCTTCCGAGATTGTGCAAAATGTTCCGTCGCCGATTCAACCTCCTCAATTGAATATCTCCTGTATCTGATGTCGTTCTGTGCAAGATTTTTCAATGCTCTCTGCATTTCCTCTGCTTCTTTAAGTGCTTTAATCTCTAGATTTTCTCTTTTATGTGATTCGAACTCTGCAATTCTCTTAGCTGCATCAGCTGCTTCCATTGCCGCTCTGCATCTCGCTCGCTCCTGCTCTGCAATAGCCATTGCTGCCTCTTGTGCAAGTCGTGCCTCTTCTAGTTTTTGTTCTTCTTCACGTCTCCAATTATTTAGTTCCGTTGCCTATGGGAAAACTTTTAATATAACCTCCAAGGCTGAATCTTGACAATGGGCAAATGACTTAGATCTGTACATAAATATACCTTTTGCTTTGCTGTTAGTGCTTCTTTACATGCTGTACTGTACATCTCCATAGTTTGTTTAAGCTCTAGCTTCAGCCTCCTCATTTCAAGTTCTGCTTCATCCTGTGAGATACATAAATTTTGACCACATTTAGTTCATATCCTCACATCAACATTAGATATGAGCAGAAAAATTCATTCATTAGATATGAGCAGAAAAATTCATTTACAGACACATGTTCTCTCTCTCTCTCTCACACACACACACACACACACAAAAAAAAAAAAAAAAAAAAAAAAAAAAAAAAAAAAAAAAAAAAA